>JAPXFY010004535.1:15000-17692 GCA_030674185.1 Monoplex corrugatus | reverse complement strand
TTTTCCCCCCTCTCTTTCCTTCTTCCTCTCTCTCTCCTCTTCATTTTTTTTCATTTGAGAAAAATATCTTTATCATTCGATTCTTTCCTAATTGTGTACTCTTTGTGGACATAAACCCAGGGAAAAATTATTATAAAAAATCTGTTACACTTGTATACTGGGAACCCAGTTTTTCATTGGGTTTTCAGATTTGTTGAGTCTTTCGGACCGACAAATGTTGTCATTGGCACGCCTTTGGATGAGAGGCACAAAAATCGAAGCGTTTGTAGATTCTAGGGAAAAAATCATTCAAAATATGATAGTTCAGCAGTCTCAGCGATAAATCTTCTTGTCGGGGTCTAGTATAAGTTTTGTGGGTGATCATTCGGTTTCGAAAGAAATGTAATGTTTCCAGGATGTTGTCTATTAAAGAGTTTAGATAAATGTATTGTCTCTTCCATGGTTCGTTTCTTTTGTTTATCGAAATTTGTCAAATCATATTTGATGGGAGAAGTAAAATATTATATCGCTTGTTTTTGGTTTTTTGCGACAATGGACTTCCAACCATCTCTATCTCTCATTGCCCCCAGCATCTCCCCCACCCTCTTCATCCCCAGCCACTCTGCAAGTCCGTCCAGCATTCTCTCCCTGGTGCTGTCTTTCCCTCCAACTTTCCCGTTGTGACCAGGTGCTCCAAATCCCCCTTCCTTATAAAATGGCCTATAAATGTTGCCTGTCTTTTCCTAATCTTTCTTATGAGTGATCTACTTGTGTCTCCCTCCATCAAGACTGTCTCGTTTGTTTTCTTTGCTGTCCATGGAACTCTCAACTTCTTCTGAGAAACCACATCTCGGCTGCCTCGATCCTGCTCTGGCTTTGCTTGCTCACTGTCCACGCTTCGCATCCGTACAACAGTATTGGTTCTATATAACATTCAAGGACTCTCTTTCTGATGTTAATTGATAGGCACTTGTTGGTAAGAATGCTTGTCATCTTCTTGAATGCTGTTTTGGCTTGGCCGATTCTGCCAGCTATTTCCGATGTGCATCTGCCGTCTGATGAAATGACCGTTCCCAGGTATTTGAACTTATTAACCTGTGTCAAGGTTGTGCCATTTGCTGTTACTTTGCAGGAGGGGATTTCATGTTTTTTACTGATCACCATGACTTCAGTCTTCCTGCTGTTTAGTTCCAACCCCTTACTTTTGCTTTCTGTTTCTAGTATATTCACAAGGTTTTGTAGGTCCCTTTCATTTTCTGCAATTAGCACGGTGTCATCTGCGTACCGAATGTTGTTTATCATTTTCCCTCCAACCTTTAATCCAGGGTCTTCTTCTAGGTTTCTCATGATGTTTTCGCTATATAGTGAAAACAGATCTGGTGACAAAACACAACCCTGTCTGACTCCTCTTTTGATGTTTTGAAAAGAGCTTATATTGTTTTGTATTCTCATTGCAGCTGTTTGTTCCTAGTACATATTCCTGATTATTCGTAGATTTTTTCCATCGACATTGAGTCTCTCCAGTTGGTCGATCGAAAGCCTTGGTATAGTCAACAAAGCATAAATACAAATCCTTATTCATCTCAATTGACCTCTCTATGATAGTTCTTAGGATGTATATGGCATTAATAGTTCCTTTCCCCCCCACAAATCCACACTGTTCTTCTGCTATTTCTCTTTTGATTCTATTCCTTGTCCTCATCATGATTATTCTTAACAGGATTTTTGTTACATGACTCATCAAACTGATTGTGTGATGAGGTTCGCATTCTATAGCCCCTGTCTTCTTTGGAAGTGTAATGAAAATTGATTTTGACATATCTTTGGGGATTTTTCCAGTGTCATAAATTTCATTTAGGAGGACTGTTATTTTTTCTATGCCAAATTCCTCCAGGGCTTCAATCATCTCTGTAGTAATGTTGTCTGGTCCCGGGGCTTTTCCTGGTTTCATCTTTTTCAGTGCTGCTCTAACTTCATCTTTCATTATGGGTGGTCCTTCAAAGTTCTTTTTTATAATGTGTTCTTCGTTTCTGTCATCCTCAAAAAGGTCTTTAATGTACTCTCCCCATCTGTCTAATATTTTGTCTTTTTCCATGATAAGCGTGCCATCTTTCGATTCTAAGCAACCAGTTGATGTGCATGTATTTTTCCTGTGGACAATTTCTTCAATTCTTCTGTACATACCCTGAGGATCCATTTTGTGTCGTTCTTCTATCTCTTTGCATTTTGTGTTCAGCCAAGCTTCCTTAGCTTCATTGCACCTATACCTGATTTCTTTGTTTATCTTCCTGTATATCTCCTCGTTTCTCTTTGCCTTCTTCCTTTCCTCCATCAGGTCCAAAATTTCATTAGTCATCCAACTCTTTTTTGCTTTTCTATTTGCCTTAGGGATTTCTTCACAAGCTTCATTTATAGAATTTCTCAACTTTGTCCACTGTTCCTCACTGTCACCAACGTCTTCCAGAGCACTGAATTTGTTTTGAACATGTTTTCGCGGAGTAAAATTGTTCAGCTAACATATATGCTGTTAGGAACCAGAAAAAAACACGAAAGAAGAATACGAACGCGTATCTAATACAACCAGACAAGACAGGCGCA
The DNA here is from genome assembly GCA_030674185.1 of Monoplex corrugatus. NCBI lineage: Eukaryota > Metazoa > Mollusca > Gastropoda > Littorinimorpha > Ranellidae > Monoplex > Monoplex corrugatus. The sequence continues at coordinate 15,115 of JAPXFY010004535.1, read as the reverse complement.
AATTTTCGGCCAACTGGCCTTTGTCAAGCGTAAGATTACAAACAAACAAACACTAAATACAAAAATTTTGAGAAAAAGACTGAAACTTCCCTGCTGTTGTGTCCAGTGTGAGAAA
>JAPXFY010004535.1:7500-10000 GCA_030674185.1 Monoplex corrugatus | reverse complement strand
ATAAAACTTTATCAAACCATACAGGTGAATGGACAGCAAGGCAGAAAATGATAGGAAGAAATGACAGAAAGCAAAGGAACACGACAGAAACAAAGAGAGTGACAGAAAAGGGGAAATTTCTAGCACAGAATTTCCAGAAGGAGAGGATACTATTTATACTGAAAGAGCCCCCGCATCCCCACGGGGGGAGGGGGGGGGGCTTATGAAAATAAATCAACGATTACACAAAGAATTTTCATCATGGCTTACCATTTTAACCATTTCATTATAATTATGGCAATAACCAGTGTGATTACAAAACTTCGCTTGACTGAGGAACAAAGAAAATATTCCCCAAGAAGAATCGTGGTTCCTGTTTCAGTCCTTTTCTCCTAATTTTTTTTATTTGGTGTTTGTTTGTGATCTTACGCTTAAAAGCGCCTGTCTTGTCTGGTTGGATTAAATACGCGTTCTGATTCTTTTTTTGTGTGTTTTTATTTTGTTTTTGTTTTTTTCTGGTTCCTGTACTTGGATGGTTTCGGTATGACGTAACAGCTGCGTCATTCTCTTGACGACGTCATTTCAATGAAACGTCATCGATGTCAAGTTTGACGATGCCGCAACCTTTTTAAGGAGCCATTAGGACGGAAGAGTGAGCTGCAACAAAACTAAATGTGCAGTATTTCGAATTCTCCATTTTCTGCTTCTCTTCGCTTTCCTTTCTGGTCCTGTACCCACTGTTTACATTGTATTGTGAAGGAACGTTAATTCTGACGATACGAATACGTGAGTACACGCAAAGTCAGAACAAGACTGAGGCAGCAGAAATGTGGTTTCTAAGAAGAATGTTATCTCTGTTAAAGAGTCCCTGAACTTTGTGATAAATCGGTTGGGGAAATAAAATCCTGTTCTTGTTCTTCTCTTGTTTAACCTTGTCCTCTTAGTCTACATACTCATTTTATTGTATTTAACTCATTTTGATTTTAATGTGCATATCGCGTTGCATCTTTAATCAAATTTTTTCTATACCTACCAAAGTTTTTTTCAATGAGTATTGCCCTTTTTGTCCATTGTTAAAAGTCCTGACCAAGGCATCTGACTCTTAAGATGTGCTTTTTTAACCGTACATATTTAGATTTAGTCATTATCTTTGATATTGTTTCGACAAAGAGGGAGGGGGAGAGAGATGAGGGGAGGAAGAGGGTGAGAGAGGAGTGAAAGAGAGAGTGAAAGAGAGTGAGAGTATGTGTGTACATGTGTTTATGCGTTCTTGTGCCTATATGTATTTTAATGCGAATGCCAAAACAATTTCCCATTGTGATGCTTTGGGCTAAATAAAATTCTTGTATCTTGTATCTTGAAAGCAAAGAAAAGAAACGAGGCAGTCTTGAAGGAAGCAGATACAAAAAGAACATTAATGAAGAAGATCAGGAAAAAAAACAGGCAACATTTATTGGATGTTTTATGAGGTAAGAGATATTAGAGCACCTTGTCACATCAGGCAAGCTGGAGGGGAAAAAGATTACCAGCTAGACCCAGGCGTTGGCGATCATGGCCCTCTACACGAATCTATCCCCTGTCGCTGCAAGTTCATCTCCCACCATGTCTGTCCTCAGCCACCCAGCAAGTCCTTCCAATATTTTCTACCCGGTGTTCTCTTTCTTATATGTATATGTATATAGGCCTATATATATATACTAGATAGATAGATAGATAGATAGATAGATAGATAGATAGATAGATAGATAGATAGATAGATAGATAGATAGTTAGATAGATAGATATGTGTGTGTATATGTATACATATATACATACATACATCTCTATATGTATACTTGTATATATATATACATATGTGTGTGTGTGTGTGTGTATGTGTGTGTGTATGTGTGTGTGTGTGTGTGTGTGTGTGTGTATATATATATATATAAGAATGAGAGAGAGAGAGAGAGATAGATAGATAGATAGATAGAAAGATAGATAGATAGATAGATAGAAAGATAGATAGATAGATAGATAGATAGATAGATAGATAATAGATAGATAGATAAACAGATAGATATATATGTGATAATAGATAGATAGATAAATAGACAGATATATATATGTGTATATTTATTTAGATATATGTATATACATACATATATATATATAGTATATATATAGCATATATGTATATATAGATATAAATATATACATATTTATGTACATATATATATGTATATATATATATATATATACATACATATTTATGTACATATTATTATTATTATTATGAACATTTAGTACGCCTAATCAAATTAATGCCCTAAGCGTTTACAATGGCAAAACATATAACCAGAATCACAAGCACACACACACACGCCCAGAGAAGCACCCACACACACACAAACACACACACACACACACAAACACACACACAGCATGACATGCAAATACAATGACACATTGACACTAAGACACTATAATGTCACCATTACATTACATGGGGGGAAGGGGGCAGAGATTACCAGTTTTGGGA
>JAPXFY010000453.1:42500-57865 GCA_030674185.1 Monoplex corrugatus | reverse complement strand
CAATGCTCTGTCATTTTAGTGTCCACTTCTCTTTCACTTGACAAGACGACCTGGGCTGCTGGAAACGTCGTCGTCTGTACTCCAAAGGATCATGTACAAACAAGGTCTTTTTTCATGTTTGCTTTTACCCTGTATCTTTTACCTCTATGTATCAGAGCTCTCCCTGTCTGTATCTTTTTGTGTGTGCTCATGCGCGCGCGTGTGTTGTGTGTGTCTGCAATCGATTGCAATCACATTAATTGCCACTCATTGCCTTGTGCACAGTGCTCGCTCGCTTGCTCCCTCCCTACCTTCCTCACCTGCAGATCCCATCCATGGCTTTCTTGTGCTCTCACCATCACTCCCGTCTCGGCGCTGTCATCAGCAGCATCCACCCTCGTGCGCAGTTAGCACCTCGGCCGGCGCAGGCATTGGCGGGTAAGTACCCTGTCTCTCCATCCCTATGCAAATAGTGCATTACAGTGCTCATTCAACAGTGGCTTGTGCTCTTGCACCATTTCCTGTTAAGCACCCACCCTACGTCCTTTGCATCAGGCTAACAGTCTGACGTAAGGCGGTCTTCCCCCTCCCATGTGAACAGCATCCAACAGACAAAGCCACCAATGCTCGGTTGGCACTAGTCCAAGGAAAGCGACTCCCTGGCAGTGGTCTTGGTGAGCTCCCTGTCTTCGCGTCTTTCTGTCTCCATTGCCGTAGGCTTCCTTTTTGTTCTCCACTGTACTTGTTGTTGTTGTTTTTTATTTAGTCCTTCCTTTCTGTCTTTATTTGGGGTTGGGGAAGGAGGTGGGTTGGGAAGGGGGTTGGGCTTGTCTCTAGCAATGGTGATGCAGTCCTGTACAAGCGCAGCGTGGCGGCAGGGCACATGGGTGTGCTGCCGGCTCCCAGCGCTGCCACTGTCGGAAGGATGTAAATCATGACACACCCCGGTAACATGTTTGGCGTGCCTCTCACCTTCCCCTTCCGGGACCCGCACACCTCTTACGCTGAATATCGCCCCTTTGAAGGGAGCGAACGACTGCCAAGTTTGGTGCAGATCCCTTCAGGAGACGCCAAGATACGGCTGTCCCAAAAATGCCGTTTTAACAACCCCGTGGTTTTGGTTGGCCACCGTACACCACTGGCACTACGTAGTACGTATGTATGTATGTATGTAGTAGTGCGAATGGAACGACGCCGACGAGAGCGTTCCTTAGGGCGTGACACCAAGAGCACATCTCAGTCATCCAGCCGGGAAGGTCGTAGATAATCACTGGGCGGCACAGTGCCAAATGATTGTCTGCCAACAAATTGTTTCTTTTCAGAAGAAAATAAACACTAGTCCCACTCTAACTTGGCTAACGGGAAAGGGGCTGTGACGCACGCTTCAATGACGCAACGCAACGAGTCGAGCAGTACTGGCCCAGGAGCCCACTTCGTGGAAAGACCTCTTAAGAAGCCAGTAGTGTCCTGGTCACGGCCTCGTGATCGGGAAGAGCAACACTAACCATCCAGCACGGTGCAGGTGGACAAAACAAACTCCAACCTCTACCCGCCTCGTCTTCTTACAGGGTGGCGGCCAGGCCAGGCGTCAAGTTAGGCAATTAAACCAGGGCCAATCACATCACCGGAACCGGCTGCCCGGACGGTCGTGTCACCGTGTCAAGCAGCCAGGCGTGACCAGGATGTGTACACAGTGCTTCTTGGACGGAGCCGCTCCTCCCGCTATGGTCACACACAACACTGGGCGCGCGTGGTTGGCTGCATGCTGGCGACACGTCACGGGGCATGATGTCACGGTTAGGTCGTAGATATCACCCGCTCAAGCCAGCTGTTTCTCTGTGAGTGTGAGTGAGTGTGACTGTGAGTGTGTGTGTGTGACTGTGACTGTGACTGTGACTGTGACTGTGACTGTGACTGTGACTGTGACTGTGACTGTGACTGTGACTGTGACTGTGACTGTGACTGTGACTGACTGTGACTGTGAGTCTGAGTCTGAGTGTGTGTGTAGTGTGTGTGTGTGTGTGTGTGTGTGTGTGTGTGTGTGGTGTGTGGTGTGTGTGTGTGTGTGTGTGTGTGTATGTTTGTGTGTGTGTGTGTTGACTTGGACAAGCTGCCAAGTATACCAGTTACAGGCACTGAACATCTAACAGGCTACACAAGTCACTGGCAACGGCCAGGTAAGCAGGCACATCCACGTGCCCTCCTATCTACCCTCATGCTGCACTTCAACACTCAACCAACCATTATCAACAAGCACAGCCACACAACAACAACAACAAACAACAACAATCACCCACTGCCTGCCTGCTCCATGTGTCTCCGCTGCTGCATTGCAACCAACAACACACAAAAACACACTACAACACAACAGGCCAGCCCACGACGTCGAACAACACACACACACACACACAAAATATATATATCATGGAAATTAATAAAACATATATATCATGGACATAAATCTCTCTCTCTTTCTCACTCTCTCTCTCTCTATGCACACACACACATATATATTTATATATAGATATGTAATGAAATTACTGCATAACTATGTATTTTTCTCTTTCACTCAAATATCTTCAACTGCAACATTTTCAAGACATATTTCCCAAACCACCACTCATCCATCACCTTCCAAACGGACAAAACCTTCAAACATCTGCTGCTGCGTGTCACATCCCTTTCTGTAGTTTTAAAAACTTTTTTTTAGTTGTAATATTTCTTTTCAGTTGTGCTCTGTCACTTTCAGTTACCTTTCAACTGCATCATTTCTCTATTGCCTATCCTCAGTAACTCTCAGTCGCCCTGTTCCCTCAATGTTCAATGCTCTGTCATTTTAGTGTCCACTTCTCTTTCACTTGACAAGACGACCTGGGCTGCTGGAAACGTCGTCGTCTGTACGCCAAAGGATCATGTAGAAACAAGGTCTTTTTTCATGTTTGCTTTTATCCTGTATCTTTTACCTCTATGTATCAGAGCTCTCCATGTCTGTGTCTTTTTGCGTGTGTGTGTGAGTGAGTGTCTGTGTGTGTGTGTGTGTGTGTGTGTGTGTGTGTGTGTGTGTGTGCGATCGATCGCAGTCACATTAATTGCCACTCATTGCCTTGTGCACACTGCTCGCTCGCTTGCTCCCTCCCTACCTTCCTCACCTGCAGATCCCATCCGTGGCTTTCTTGTGCTCTCACAATCACTTCCGTCTCGGCGCTGGCATAAGCAGCATCCACCCTCCTGAGCAGTCAGTACCTCGGACTGCGCAGGCATTGGCGGGTAAGTAGCCCGTCTCTCCATCCCTGTGCAAACTGCATTACAGTGCTCATTCAACAGTGGCTTGTGCTCTTGTCCCATTTCCTGTTAACCACCGACCCTACGTCCTTTGCATCAGGCCCCTTTGGCGTAAGGCGGTCTTCCCCCTCTCATGTGAACAGCATCCAACAGACAAAGCCACCAATGCTGGGTTGGCACTAGTCCAAGGGAAGCGACTCCCTTACAAACACAGTGCTTGACAATGGTCTTGGTGAGCTCCGTGTCTTCGCGTCTCCCTGTCTCCATTGCCGTAGGCTTCCTTTCTGTTCTCTACTGTACCTGTTGTTGTTGTTGTTTTTTATTTAGTCCTTCCTTTCTGTCTTTATTTGGGGTTGGGGAAGGAGGGGGCTTTGTTGAGGGGGTTGGGGTTGTCTCTACCAATGGTGATGCAGTCCTGCACAAGCGCAGCATGGCAGCAGGGCACATGTCTGTGCTGCCGGCTCCCAGCGCTGCCACTGTCGGAAGGATGTAATTCATGACACACCCCGGTAAGATCTTTGGCGTGCCTCTTACCTTCCCCTTCCAGGACCCGCACACCTCCTAGGCTGAATGTCGCACCTTTCAATGGAACACACGCTGCCAAGTTTGGTGCAGATCCCTTGGAGGGGACGGCGAGATACGGCTGTCCCAAAAATGCCGTTTTAACAACCCCGTGGTTTTGGTTGGACACGTACACCACACGCACTACGTAGTACGTATGTATGTATGTAGTAGTGCGAAGGGAAGGACGGCGACGAGTGCGCTCGTTAGGGCGTGACGCCACGCGCAAATCTCGTTCATCCAGCCGCTAACGCCGGGAAGGTCGTAGATAATCACTTGCCGGCACATTTCCAATTGATTGTCTGCCAATAAAAAAATTTTTTTTTGAGATGAAAATAAACACTACTACCACCCTAACTTGGCTAACGGCAAAGAGGCGGTGACGCACGCTTCATTCACGCAACACATCGAGTCAAGCGATACTGCTCCAGGAGCCCACTTCTTTCAACGACCTCTTAAGAAGCCAGTACAGTCCGGGTCACAGCCGAGTGATTGGGAAGAGTAACACTTAACCAGCCACCACGGTGCAGGTTTTTCAAGACAGATTTCACAAACCACCACTCATCCATCACCTTCCAAACCGACAAAACCCTCAAACATCTGCTGCTGCTTGTCACATCCCTTTTCATAGTTTTTTAAACATTTTTTTAGTTGTAATTTTTTTTTTTCACTTCTGCTCTGTCACTTTCAGTTACCTTTCAACTGCATCATTTCTCTATTGCCTATCCTCAGTAACTCTCAGTCGCCCTGTTCTCTCAATGTTCAATGCTCTGTCATTTTAGTGTCCACTTCTCTTTCACTTGACAAGACGGCCTGGCCTGCTGGAAACGTCGTCTGTACTCCAAAGGATCATGTACAAACAAGGTCTTTTTTCATCTTTGCTTTTACCTCTATGTATCAGAGCTCTGCCTGTCTGTATCTTTTTGCGCGCGCGTGTGTGTGTGTGTCTGCAATCGATCGCAGTCACATTAATTGCCACCCATTGCCTTGTGCACACTGCTCGCTCGCTCGCTCCCTCCCTACCTTCCTCACCTGCAGATCCCATCCATGGCTTTCTTGTGCTTTCACCATCACTCCCGTCTCGGCGCTGTCATCATCAGAATCCACCCTCCTGCGCAGTCAGCACCTCGGCCGGCGAAGGCATTGGCGGGTAAGTACCCTGTCTCTGCATCACTGTGCAAACAGTGCATTACAGTGCTCATTCAACAGTGGCTTGTGCTCTTGTCCCATTTCCTGTTAAGCACCCACCCTACGTCCTTTGCATCAGGCTAACAGTCTGACGTAAGGCGGTCTTCCCCCTCCCATGTGAACAGCATCCAACAGACAAAGCCACCAATGCTGGGTTGGCACTAGTCCAAGGGAAGCGACTCCCTTACAAAGACAGTGCCTGGCAATGGTCTTGCTGAGCACCCTGCCTTCGCGTGTGCCCGTCTCCATTGCCGTAGGCTTCCTTTCTGTTCTCTACTGTACCTGTTGTTGTTGTTGTTTTTTATTTAGTCCTTCCTTTCTGTCTTTATTTGGGGTTGGGGAAGGAGGGGTCGTTGGGGAGGAGGTTGGGGTTGTTTGTACCAATGGTGATGCAGTCCTGTACAAGCGCAGCGCGGCAGCAGGGCACATGTCTGTGCGGCTGGCTGCCAGCGCTGCCACTGTCGGAAGGATGTAATTGATGACACACCCCGGTAACATCTTTGGCGTGCCTCTTACCTTCCCCTTCCAGGACCCGCACACCTCCTAGGCTGAATGTCGCACCTTTCAACGGAACGCACGACTGCCAAGTTTGGTGCAGATCCCTTGAGGAGACGGCGAGATACGGCTGGCCCAAAAACGCCGTTTTAACAACCCCGTGGTTTTGGTTGGCCACCGTACACAACACGCACTACGTAGTACGTATGTATGTATGTAGTAGAGCGACGGGAAGGACGCCGACGAGTGCACTTCTTAGGGCGTGACGCCACGCGCTCATCTCATTCATCCATCCGCCTACGTCGGGAAGGTCGTAGATAATCACTTGCCGGCACAGTAGCAATTGATTGTCGTCCAACAAATTTCTTTTCAGAAGAAAATAAACACTACTCCCACCCTCACTTGGCTAACGGGAAAGGGACGGTGACGCACGCTTCATTGTCGCAACACAAGTCAAGCGATACTGCCCCAGGAGACCACAACTGTCAATGACATCTTAAGAAGCCAGTAGTGTCCGGGTTACGGCCGAGTGATTGGGAAGAGTAACACTTATCCATCGAGCACGGTGCAGGTGGACAAAAGAACACCCCAACTTCTACCCGCCCCGTCTTATTATAGGGTGGCGGCGAGGCTAGGCGTCAAGTTATGCAATTAAACCAAGGCCAACCACGTCACCGGCGGCGGATGACCGGCAGCTCGAGTCACCGTGTCATGCAGCCAGGCCTGACCAGCATGTGTAAACAGTGCTTTTCAGCCGTAGCCGCCCACCACTGTGGTCAGGTCACACACAACAATGGGCAAGCGTGCTTGGCTGCAGGTAGGCTACGACTGACGGCACGTCACAGGGGCATTATGTCACGGGTACGTCGTAGATATCACCCGCTCTCGCCACCTCTGTCTTCGCGTCTGCCTGTCTCCATTGCCGTAGGCTTCCTTTCTGTTCTCTACTGTACCTGTTGTTGTTGTTGTTTTTTATTTAGTCCTTCCTTTCTGTCTTTATTTGGGGTTGGGGAAGGAGGGGGCGTTGGGGAGGGGGTTGGGCTTGTCTGTACCAATGGTGATGCAGTCCTGCACAAGTGGAGCGTGGCAGCAGGGCACGTGTCTGTGCTGCCGGCTCCCAGCGCTGCCACTGTCGGAAGGATGTAATTGATGACACACTCCAGTAAGATCTTTGGCGTGCCTCTTCCAGGACCCGCACACCTCCTAGGCTGAATGTCGCACCTTTCAACGGAGCGCACGACTGCCAAGTTGGGTGCAGATCCCTTGAGGGGATGGCGAGATACGGCTGGCCCAAAAATGCCGTTTTAACAACCCCGTGGTTTTGGTTGGCCACCGTACACCACACGCACTACGTAGTACGTATGTATATATGTAGTAGTGCGAAGGGAAGGACGCCGACGAGTGCGCTCGTTAGGGCGTGACGCCACGCGCACATCTCTTTCAACCAGCCGCTAACGCCGGGAAGGTCGTAGATAATCACTAGAAAATAAACACTATTCCCACCCAACTTGGCTAAAGGGAAAGGGGCGGTGACGCACGCTTCATTGATGCAACACAACGAGTCAACTGATACTGCCCCAGGAGACCACTTCTTTCAATGACCTCTTTAGAAACCAGTATTGTCCGGGTCACGGCCGAGTGATTGGGAAGAGTAACACTAACCATCCACCACGGTGCAGGTGGACAAAAGAACACTCCAACCTCTACCCGCCCTGTCTTCTTACAGGCTGTCGGCGAGGCCAGGCGTCAACGGTAGGCAAATAAACCAGGGCCAACCACGTCACCGGCGGCGGATGCACGGCCGCTCGTGTCACCGTGTCAAGCAACCACGCCTGACCACCATGTGTAAACAGTGTTTCTCAGCTGTAGCCGCCACTCGCCCACAGATAAAAACAATCTTGCCTGCACTTTGCCCCTAATATTGTGTGACAACTGTAGCCTACAGATAATAACAATCTTGTCTGCACCTTGCCCCTAACATTGTGTGACACCTGTAGCCCACAGATAATAACAATTTTGCTTGCACCTTGCCCCTAACATTGTGTGACACCTGTAGCCCACAGATAATAACAGTCTTGCCTGCACCTTGCCGCTAACATTGTGTGACAACTGTAGCCCACAGATAATAACAATCTTGCCTGCACCTTGCCCCTAACATTGTTTGTCACCTCTAGCCCACAGATAATAACAATCTTGCCTGCACCTTGCCCCTAACATTGTGTGACACCTGTACCCACAGATAATAACAATCTTGCCTGCACCTTGCCCCTAACATTGTGACCCCTGTAGCCCACAGATAATAACAATCTTGCCTGCACCTTGCCCCTAAAATTGTGACACCTGTAGCCCACAGATAATAACAATCTTGCCTGCACCTTGCCCCTAACATTGTGTCTGTCCTGTAGCCCACAGATAATGACAATCTTGCCTGCACCTTGCCCCTAACATTATGTGTCACTTGTAGCCCACAGATAATAACAATCTTGCCTGCACCTTGCCTCTAACATTGCGTCTCACCTGTAGCCCACAGATAATAACAATCTTGCCTGCATCTTGCCCCTAACATTGTGTGTCACCTGTAGCCCACAGATAATAACAATCTTGCCTGCACCTTGCCCCTAACATTGTGTGACACCTGTAGCACACAGATAATAACAATCTTGCCTGCACCTTGCCCCTTACATTGTGTCTCACCTGTAGCCCATAGATAATAATCTTGTCTGCACCTTGCCCTTAACATTGTGTCTCACATGTAGCCCACATATAATAACTATCTTGCCTGCATCTTGCCCCTAACATTATGTGTCGCCTGTAGCCCACAGATAATAACAATCTTGTCTGCACCTTGCCCCTAACATTGTGACACCTGTAGCCCACAGATAATAACAATCTTGCTTGCACCTTGCCCCTAACATTGTGTGACACGTGTAGCCCACAGATAATAACAATCTTGTCTGCACTTGTCCGTAACATTGTGTGTCACCTGTAGCCCACAGATAATAACAAAATCTTGCCTGCACCTTGCCCCTAACATTGTGTCACTTGTAGCCCACAGATAATAACAATCTTGCCTGCACCTTGCCCCTAACATTGTGTGTCACCTGTAGCCCACAGTTATAACAATCTTGCCTGCACCTTGCCCCTATCATTGTGTCTCACCTTTAGCCCACAGATAATAACAATCTTGCCTGCACCTTGCCCCTAACATTGTGTCTCACCTGTAGCCCACAGTTATAACAATCTTGCCTGCACCTTGCCCCTATCATTGTGTCTCACCTTTAGCCCACAGATAATAACAATCTTGCCTGCACCTTGCCCCTAACATTGTGTCTCACATGTAGCCCACAGATAATAACAATCTTGCCTGCACCTTGCCCCTAACATTGTGTCTCACCTTTAGCCCACAGATAATAACAATCTTGCCCGCACCTTGCCCTTAACATTGTGTCTCACATGTAGCCCACAGATAATAACAATCTTGCTTGCACCTTGCCTCTAACATTGTGTCACCTGTAGCCCACAGATAACAATCTTGCCTGCACCTTGCCCCTAACATTGTGTGACACCTGTAGCACACAGATAATAACAATCTTGCCTGCACCTTACCCCTAACATTGTGTGACAACTGTAGCCCACAGATAATAACAATCTTACCTGCACCTTGCCCCTAACATTGTTTGTCACCTCTAGCCCACAGATAATAACAATCTTGCCTGCACCTTGCCCCTAACATTGTGTGTCACCTGTAGCCCACAGATAATAACAATCTTCCCTGCACCTTGCCCCTAACATGAGCACGTAAGGAATTTATGAAGAATCCATTTGGAGCAGCTAAGAAGTTGTTCACGGAGGCACGGAGTAGGAAGTTGAAGTGTACGAAAGAAGAGCTAGACACTCATGTTAAGCAGATGTACAGTGATCCAAAAAGGGATGAGCCGCTGCCAGACATGAAAGGCATGAAGCATCCGACTGCCCCTGGCGTGAGCTTCCAGCTTGGTCCGATCAGAGAAAAAGAAGTGGACGAGTTTGTCAGAAAAACAAGAGCCAAAAGTGCACCTGGAGGAGATGGCGTGTCCTACAAGGTTTTCAAGTATAGCGACGAGTTGAGGCACATCCTTTTCGAGATGCTGAGAGCTTTGTGGGAAGACAAGGAGCTTGCTGAAGGTTGGTGCAGAGTGGAAGGAGTGTACCTACCAAAGGAACAGAATGCAGAGATTATAGGGCAGTTCCGACCCATCTCCATCATCAATGTGGCGTGCAAGATCTTCATGGGAATACTTGCGAAGAGGACTGTGGCATATCTGCAAAGCAATGGCTATGTGGATGAGAGCGTGCAGAAGGCTGTGATACCAGGGATCCCAGGATGCATTGAACACTCTTTTACGATCTGGGATGCAATCCAGGAGGCCAAGAAAACCAAAGGAAACTTAAGTGTGGTTTGGTTGGATCTGGCGAATGCCTACGGATCCGTTCCCCATGAACTGCTGATGAAAGCAATGGACTTCTTTTACATCCCGCACGAGGTGCAAGGCATCATGAAAGAATACTACGGTAACTTCCAGATGCGATTCTTGACCAAAGACTTCATAACTGAGTGGCACCGATTGGAGATTGGGATCGCAGCCGGCTGCACTATATCTGTCATCTGGTTCATCCTGGTGATGGAGATGCTACTGAGATCTGCAGACTGCGCTGAGGAAAAAGCAAAGGTGAGATCACCAAAGAAAGCCTTCATGGATGACGTGACCTTGCTGACAAGACATACGGACACAATGCAGGGTGTTTTGACTCAGCTGGATGAGCTGATCACTTGGTCCAGGATGAAGTTTAAAGTCAAGAAATCTAGAAGCCTGACTATTCACAAAGGGAAGCAGAAGCAACAGAAGTTTACAATCACAGGGGAACAGATGCCTACAGTAAAAGAGCAACCTGTGAAAAGTTTGGGACGGTGGTATGCAGGAACCCTGTCAGACAGGAGTCGGGGTGTGGAAATCATGAAGCAGGCTAAAGATGGGCTGAAAGCGATTGACCAAACAAAACTGCCAGGAAAGTATAAGATATGGTGTTTGCAGTTTGCCCTCTACCCTCGACTGGCATGGCCGCTGTTAACGTATGAAGTCGCCGTCTCGAGAGTTGAGATGATCGAGAAAACATGTAACACCTACATCAGGAAGTGGCTGGGGCTGCCTCGCACAACCAATACATCAGCCCTGTACAGGCCGAAGGGAGCGCTCCAGCTACCCCTCGCATCCATCGTGGAGATCTACAAGGCAGAAAAGATCAGGACTGTGATGATGCTGAGGGAGTCGAGGGATCAAAAAGTCAGCGACGACCCACCAGAAGTCAGAACAGCGAGAAAATGGAATGCGGAGGATGCAGCTGACGAGATCATCTCTTCGTTGGAACATGGCGACATTGTAGGTCCAGCACAGACGGGCAGGTTGGGACTTGGCAACGGCGACTTCAGACCTTTTAGGAAGATATCCCAACGAGACAGAAGAGCAACTGCAGCAGGGCAGGTGCGAAAGAATGAGGCTGAAAGGCGAGAAGTGAAGTTCACCTCATCCAGTGTGCTCAACAAGGGCGGGTGACCAGGTGGGAGGAGCATGTAGTGGAAAGAAAGATTGGATGGAGTGAGATCTGGGAGTGGAACACATCGAGGTTAAGCTTTCTTCTCCGGTCCACCTATGATGTTCTGCCTTCACCAGTGAACTTAGTCAGATGGAAGGTCCAGGAAGATGACAGGTGCAGGTGCGGCAAATTAGGAACCATGAAGCATATCCTCTCAAACTGCCACCTGGCCCTGAATAGATACACCTGGAGACACAATGAAGTGCTCAAGATGTTTACCAAGATGGCGAAGGAGCAGGTGGAGGAGGGAAAATATGCTCGTAAGCCGCAGAAACAAGGACTGGGCAAGATCGTGTTTGTACCACAAGGAAGCAAGGTTCCTGATGGAAAGAAGGCAAGCGAGGCCACGGATGGCCAGTGTGGTGGTCTGTGGGAGGTAGCCGCAGACCTTGAGGGCTGTGAGAGATTCTTCCCCATCCCAACAACAAAGAAGCCAGACCTGGTGGTATGGAGCAAGGAAGAGAGAGAGGTACACCTTGTGGAGCTGATGGTGCCCAACGAAGACAATATCAGGGCTGCACACGAGCGGAAGGAGAATCGCTACGAGGCTCTTGTCGATGAATGCGAGGAGGCGGGATGGAAAGCAACGCACTTCCCAATCGAAGTCGGCTGCAGAGGTTACATCGCAAACAGCGTCAGAAAGTGGAAGAAAGTGGCTGGACTTGGTCCGAAGAAAGTGAAAACCATGACAAAAGCTCTACAGAAGACCGTAAGAAAGCAAGTCATTGGATCTGGTTGAAGAGAGAGGACACCTCCTGGAGCGAGTCCTGATGGTTGATAGCAGAGGCATACAGTCGAACTGGCAGGAAGACATCACATCGGTGAGGGGGCTCAGTGCATCATTGAAGCTGTAGAGAGGAAGAGCCCGAAACAACGACGCATTCTCTCCTGATGATCTCTACGACAGAGTCCGGCCCTCGGAGCTTTCGACTGTTAGCAGTGTAAGCTGTTTTCAATGATTGTGACACCTGCAGCCCACAGATAATAACAATCTTGCCTGCACCTTGCCCCTAACATTGTGACACCTGTAGCCCACAGATAATAACAATCTTGCCTGCACCTTACCCCTAACATTGTGTGTCACCTGTAGCCCACAGATAATAACAATCTTGCCTGCACCTTGCCCCTAACATTGTGTGTCACCTGTAGCCCACAGATAATAACAATTTTGCCTGCACCTTGCCTCTAAGATTGTGTGTCACCTCTAGCCCACAGATAATAACAATCTTGCCTGCACCTTGCCCCTAACATTGTGTGTCACCTGTAGCCCACAGATAATAACAATCTTCCCTGCACCTTGCCCCTAACATTAATAATAATAATAATAATTACAATATTTATATAGCGCAAAATCTCGACAAAATCAAATCTAAGCGCTGAAACAGACACACACGCACGCACGCACGCACGCACGCACACACACACACACACACACACACACACACACACACACACACGCATGGCTATAAATGGGGAGAAAGAATAAAAGCAATAAAAGCAAGAATAAAAGCAATGGAAAATTATAGAGAGCATATCATATACAATTATATATTAAAACAAAGTGATTCCCTTCCGAGCGGAGACAGGCTGCAGAGGGGTGTTGAGTGAGGTTAGGATTTTATGCAGAGGAGAAAAGGTGAGTTTTGAGAGTGGACTTGAAGGAGACAAAAGTAGGTTGCTGACGGACTGAGAGAGGAAGTTTGTTCCAGGAGAGTGGACCAGAAACAGAGAAGGCTCGTGGACCATAGGTATTGAGCTTAGTGCGTGGAAAGCGAAAAGTTAGAGGATCGGAGGCAGAGCGGAGGGTACGTGAGGGAAGATAGATCTCAAGTAGGCTTGACAGGTAATCGGGGGCTGCGTTATTGAGGCTTTTGTAGCACATGGTGTCTAGTTTGTACTGTATGCACTTTGATACAGGGAGCCAGTGAAGTTGTGCCAGGAGAGGAGATATGTGGTCAGCTTTTTTCTTTTTGAGTACAAGGCGTACAGCATTGTTTTGAATGCGCTGTAGGATGTGAATGGTGGAGGCAGGAAGACCAGACAGGAGTGAATTGCAATAGTCAATGCGAGACATTATGAAGGAGAGAACGAGTTTTGCAGTTGTTTCGACAGAGAGATACTTCCTGATCAGCCTTATACGATGGAGATGATAGTAGCAAGATCTGGCAGTTTGAGAAACAAAGTTGTTCATGGACAGGGTAGAGTCAATGCAGACACCAAGGTTTTTAGCTGAATCAGAAATTGGGACTGATGTGTTACATAATGGGAGAGAAAGAGGAGGCAGCTGAGAAAGTTTCTGACGGGTGCCAATGAGGATAGCTTCTGTCTTGTCGTCATTAAGCTGAAGTTTGTTGAACGTCATCTAATTCTTAATGTCCGAGTAACACTCAGTGGTGCGAGTCAACAGGCGCTGTATATTATCAGGTGAGTCACTGTCTTGAAGTTGGGTGTCATCAGCATAGAAGTGGTGTTTTATAGAGTGGGAGTTGATGATGGTGGACAGGGGGGAGGTGTAAAGAGTGAAAAGAACAGGGCCAAGGACAGATCCTTGTGGAACACCACAGGTCAGGTATGCAGGTTGAGAGTAAGTGCCATTGATGAGAACAGTTTGTTTTCTGTTTGATAAATACGAAGTGAAAAAGGAGAGAGCGATGTCAGAGATGCCAAAAGTATGATGAAGTCTAGAAAGGAGAATACCATGGTCAATGGTATCAAAGGCTGCAGACAGATCAAGGAGTGTGAGGAGAGAGACTTTGCCAGTATCAGTTGCAAGGAGGAGATTGTTGAGAATGTGTAGTAGGGCAGTTTCAGTGCTATGGCACTGGTGGTAGGCTGACTGGAAAGGATTGAAGAGATTGTTGGCAGACAGGTGAGAGTTCAGCTGGTTGAGGACGACTTTTTCAAGGAGTTTTGACAAGAAAGAGAGATTAGAGATAGGCCGGTAATTTTTCAGTTCATTTGGGTCTAAATTGTGTTTCTTGAGGAGAGGGTGAACAATAGCAGACTTGAAAGAATCTGGGACAGTTCCAGTTTGAAGAGAAGTGTTGATGATGTCAGTGATGAATGGGAGGAGAGTAGGGAGACAGTCGGAGTAGAGAGAACCTGGAAGAGGATCCAGTTCGCAGGTTTTGAACGACATGGATCTGATTGTGTTGAAAATTTCTTCTTGTGAGACTGGGGTAAAAGTAGTAAGAGGTGTGCCAGAGAAGGAAGGGTCAGGTGGGCATGATTGACAGGGTGTCCTGTCAAGCCTGTCACGAAGAGTTTGTATTTTGGTGGTGAAATACTTGGAGAATACAGATGGGAGTTCTTCATTTGTATGTTTTGTTGGGAGAGGTAAATCTTTTCGTGTGCCAAGGAGATGATTCATGGTTGTAAAGGAGATGATTCATGGTTGTGTGACACCCGTAGCCCACAGATAATAACAATCTTGCATGCAGGATGCAAGTTATAAACAGGACGAACAACATTCGATGGTCTGCCATCCACTTCCAGCAAATATCTGAGTTCAGATAATGAAATCTGCATAAATCGTAAAGATGAAGGATGATAACAATCTTGCCTGTAGTGTTCAAGTTATAAACAGGACAGGCAACCTTCTTTGGTCTGCCATTAACCTTCGGACAAAATTGAGTTTGGATGATGAAATATACGTAAACGGAAAGATGTTGTAAGTGCCCTGATATTTTTAGTGGACATCTGGGCAGCTTGTTGGTATCGGACGTCAAAAGGACGTGTATCACTGGTCATTGAACAAGAGAGGAACGTCTAGTACGTGTATTTATAGATCCAAGGTATGACCGTTTTTTAGGGATTCAGAATCAAAGGTGAAAGTATCACTTTACTTGAAATGATTGAACAAATGTGATATTACTTATCAGCGTGAAACATATGTTGATGTGAAGACGAAGAGAAAGAAAGAGTTAGAAAACATGTGTGAAGTGTAATGATGATGGATATCCATATCCTTCATTTGGTCAAGACGAAAGAAATGTTATAATGATGATGGATATCCATATCCTTCATTTGGTCAAGACGAAAGAAATGTTATAATGATGATGGATATCCATATCCTTCATTTGGTCAAGACGAAAGAAATGTTATAATGATGATGAATATCCATATCCTTCATTTGGTCAAGACGAAACAAATGTTATAATGATGATGGATATCCATGTCCTTCATTTGGTCAAGACGAAACAAATGTTATAATGATGATGAATATCCAT
>JAPXFY010000453.1:35000-37500 GCA_030674185.1 Monoplex corrugatus | reverse complement strand
GCAAATACACGACATTTTTACAATATTTTGTTTTCAAAGCGTTTAGCTGAATACGAAAACAAACAGCAACAATCGATCTCAAATGATACATGGAAGAATACTGCAATTTTTTACATACATTTTGAACGGTAAGTTTTATCATTTGTTGTGTGTGTGTGTGTGTGTGTGTGTGTGTGTGTGTGTGTGTGTGTGGTGTGTGTGTTTGTTTTTTTTATGAAAGTGGATTTGTCTACAGAATTTTGCCAGTGACAAACTCCTTTGTTGCCATGAGATCTTCAACGTGCGCTGACTACTTCTGAACACAGGACCTTGGTTTATCCTCTCATCAAAACAAAAACACCACTAACACCTAGACCACCACTTAAGATCTAGAGCGGAGGGGGGGGGGGGAGGAAAAATCTCTGTCCTGTCCGTAATTGGAACCTGTGTTTCTCACGTTCTAGGTAGATGCTTTAAACCACTGGGCTTCACCTTCAGCTCTACATGGGGATTGTACTACCCCCTCTGCAGCCTGTCTCCGCTCGGAGGGGAATCACATTGTTATAATATATAATTGTATATGATATGCTCTCTATAATTTTCCATTGCTTTTATTCTTGCTTTTATTGCTTTTATTCTTTCTCCCCATTTATAGCCATGCGTGTGTGTGTGTGTGTGTGTGTGTGTGTGTGCGTACGTGTGTGTGTGTGCGTACGTACGTGCGTGCGTGTGTGTCTGTTTCAGCGCTTAGATTTGATTTTATCAAGATTTTGCGCTATATAAATATTGTAATTATTATTATTATTATTATTATTATCATTTTTTTTTTTCGTGAGCTATGTAATATCTCGGCCATCTATCATCTTTATTCTAAAGAGAGCTCAGGTGGACTCTTCTCATTCTTTGAAATCACAGCAGGTCACGCAACGAGTGAAAAAAATTAAAATATCAAAGAATGGGGGTGGGGGGGTGGGGGGAACGCTGCATGTTGTTCACATAAAGGCCTGGACTCGACTCTACTGCCTGTCTCTGTCTCTCTCTCTCTCTCTCTCTCTCTCTCTCTTTCACACATTCTTTCTCTCTCTCCCCCCCTCTCTCTCTTTCTCTCTCTTTCATCTCTTCTTCTCTCTCTGTCTGTTGCTCTCTCTCTCTCTCTCTGTGTCTGTCTGTCTCTCTCTGCCTCTGTATCTATCTTTCTGTCTCTCTCTAATCTTTTTTGTCTCTCTCTCTCTCTGTCTCTATCTCTCCCTCTTTCTTTTCTCTCTCTCCACCTCTTTCTCTCTCTCTTCCTCTCTCTCCCCCCTCTCTCTCTGTATCTCTCTCTCTCTCACTTCTCTCTCTCTCTCTGCCTCTCTCTCAGCATCTCCCTCTCTTTCTCTCTTTGTATCTCTGTCTCTCCTTCTCTCTCTGTCTATACCCCTCTCTCTCTGTCTGTCTGTCTCTGTTTCTCTCTCTCTCTCTTTCTCTCTCGCGTCTCTTTCGCTGTGTGTGTGTGTGTGTGTGTGTGTGTGTGTGTGTGTGTGTGTGTGTGTGTGTGTGTGTGTGTGTGTGTGTGTGTATGTGTGTGTGTGTGTGTGTCTGTCTGTCTCTCTCTCTCTCGCTCCCTTTCTCTCTGTCTCACTCTCTGCGTCTCTCTTTCTCCTTTTCTCTGCGTGTCTCTATGTCTCTTTCTCTCTGTCTCTGTCTTTGTCTCTGTCTGTCTCCCTGTCTCTGTTTCTCCTTCTCTGTTTTGATCAGTGTATCCGTGTATTTCATGCATTCATACATGTGTCAATGTGTTTAGCATGTAAAGTACCAAGGACTGGCTGTAACACTGGGTCAGTGGGACCTAACGCTATTATCCTTGAGTGATTGTTTTGAACAGGCAGGCACAGACACACACAGACATACACACTCACAGACACGCATACACGCACAGACACACACACACACATTCGCGTACGCATCATCATCATCATCATCATCATCATTACCATCATTATTATTGCTGTTGTTGTTGTTTTATGAATGATTACTATCATCGTCTCTCGGACATCATATATAGGAAAGTGTAGAGTACAGCCCAGTCTCATGGTCTCAATCCAGATTACAGCCCCATAGCAACATCATTATTATCATCTACATTCTCATCTACAAATGCCTATCAATTAACATCAGAAAAAAGAGTCCTTGAATGTTATATAGAACCAATACTGTTGTACAGATGCGAGGCGTGGACAGTCAGCAAGAAAAGCCAGAGCAAGATTGAGGCAGCCGAGATGTGGTTTCTCAGAAGAATGTTGAGAGTTCCATGGACAGCAAAGAAAACAAACGAGACAGTCTTGATAGAGGCAGATACAAGTAGATCACTCATAAGGAAGATTAGGAAAAGACAAGCAACATTTATAGGCCATTTTATGAGGAAGGGGGATTTGGAGCACCTGGTCACGACGGGAAAGCTGGAGGGAAAGAGAGCACCAGGTAGACCCAGGGAGAGAATGCTGGACGGACTTGCAGGCTGGCTGGGGATGAGGGGGGTGGG
>JAPXFY010000453.1:30000-32500 GCA_030674185.1 Monoplex corrugatus | reverse complement strand
TGGAGGAGACGAATCGCCCCCCCCCAGGGCTCTAAGAGACAATGCTTTTGCACCAGCCTTTCGGCTGATGTTCAGCTGTCTCAAGAGCCAGTCATTACTCCTGCACCAGCCACCTCTTGCTCCGACGGGCAGTCCTTCAATGAGGATCTTTGGTTCCTTCACATCGTGCAAGTATCTGTCAGTTATGGCTGGTGCCAGGCAGTTGTATTTGGTCGCCTTGGCCCGTCTGGCTTTCGCCAGGTCCTCTTTGCTGCCATCCCAAACGACGGTGGGGTCAACGAGGATGGCAGTGTCCCTTCGGACCAAGACAAGGTCTGGTCTGAGGGCGGTGCCGTCAACTAAGAAGGTAGGCTCCCAGTGGACCTTCCAGCCTACTCCTGCCGCCTTTTTCGCCAGGACAGAACATATCGACTCGTGCCTTTTAATGCGTGCATTCTTCACCGCCACACACGCTACAGCAATGTGACCAATCAACGGCACATAACCTTCAGGCCAGGTGTAAACCTGGCCATCACTTCCCTCGTAGGGTACGTATTGGTCCGGAGCTGTAGTGCGGCGGTGAACTCACCACTCGAATATGTCCTGCCCTTTAGCCAGTGGTTGGCAGCAGGATGGTAGGCCCAGTTGGCGACACCCTTCCCCTGCACTGGCTGTTTGGCCCACTCTTTGTGGTGCTGTATTGCTCTGGCAGGGGAAGTCACAGTCAACGACTCTCGAGGGATCCCAAGGGCCTCCACTAGACGCACAATGTATTCGTCCTTGGAGTCCACCATGCCCTTTAGGATCTTTTCCTCACACCTTGGGACGTGAGTCACAAACTCGATCAGTCCTAGACCCCCTCTTCGCATTGGTGTGTAGAACAGATGATTCGTCACTTGTTCTGGTAGATATAAGCAAAGCTTAATCTCCTTGCGAATCAACGAATCCAGTTCACACACATGCGTTTTCGGAGCGTCGGTGTTAATCAGGGAAGAGGCGAGTCTCAGAAGGACTGTGTCCCGTCAAATCTGCAGTTTTTGTTCTGGTTTGAGCGGTGCCTTCCTGATCCTCTCAGCCCAGACCCTGATCTGATTCACCAGCTCTGGACGCTCCAGGCCGATCCAGGGACCGAACTGCTTTCCAAGGTATGTTGTTTTCTGGTGTGGCGCAACCCATGGGACTGGTTGCTCTTTGGCCAGAAAGGGGTCAGCATCGTTGACTGTGAAAGTTTTGCCCGTGGATTTCACAAGAAAGGCGCAGGTAGTAAATATTCATTAGGGCGTGACGCCACGCGCACATCTCATTCACCCAGCCGCTTACGCCGGGAAGGTCGTAGATAAACACTGGACGGCACAGTACCAATTGATTGTCCGCCAACAAATTGTTTCTTTTAAGAAGAAAATAAACACTACTCCCACCCTAACTTGGCTAACGGGAAAGAGACGGTGACGCACGCTTCAATGACGCAACACAACGAGACAAGCGATACTGCCCCAGGACTCCACTTCTTTCAAAGAGCTCTTAAGAAGTCTGGTCACGGCCACGTGATTGGGAAGATCAACACCAACCATCCAGCACGGTGCAGGTGGACAAAACAAGACACCAACCTCTACCCGCCCCGTCTTCTTACAGGCTGGCGACCAGGCCAGGCCTGAACGCAAGGCAATTAAACCAGGGCCAACCACGTCACCGGGGGCGGCTGCCCGGCCGCTCGTGTCACTTGTCAAGCAGCCAGGCCTGACCACCATGTGTAAACAGTGCTTCTCACCCGTACCCGCCCCTCCCCTGTGCTCACACACAACAATGGGCAAGCGTGCGTGGCTGTAGGTAGGCTACGACTGACGGCACGTCACAGGAGCAGCATGTCACGGGTACGTCGTAGATATCACCCGCTCTCGCCACTTCTCTCTCTCTTTCTGTCTGTATATGTCTTTATGTGTGTGTGTCTTTGTGTGTCTCCACTTGGACACGGTGCCAAGTATACCTCCTACTGGTACTGGACATGTAAAAGGCTACACAAGTCACTGGCAACGGCCACGCAAGCACGCACACCCACGCGCCCTCCTATCTACCCTCATGCTGCACTTTACCACTCAACCAACCATCATCAAGCAGAGCCACACAACAACAACAACAAACAACAACAATCACCCACTGCCTGCCTGCTCCATGTGTGTGGGCGGCACAGTAGCAATTGATCGTCCTCGAAGAACACACACACACAAAATATATATACAATGGAAATTAATAAAACATGTATATAATGGACATAAATATATATATCTCTCTCTCTCTCTCTCACTCTCTCTCTATACACACACACACACACACACATATATATATATATATATATATATATATATATATATATATATATATATATATACAGACATGTAATGAAATTACTGCATAACTATGTATTGTTTCTCTTTCACTCAAATATCTTCAACTGCAACATTTTCAAGACATATTTCCCAAACCACCACTCATCCATTACCTTCCAAACGGACAAAACCTTCAA
>JAPXFY010000453.1:17500-25000 GCA_030674185.1 Monoplex corrugatus | reverse complement strand
AAGACGAAAAGCAGACAGACAGGCGGCAGGGAGGGCAGACAGACAGACAGACAGGCAGACAGACAGGCACAGACAGGCAGACAGACACAGACAGGTAGACAGATAGGACAGACAGACAGACAGACAAACAGACAGGACAGACAACAGGCAGACAGAGGCAGGACAGGACAGAGGCAGACAGACAGACAGACGACAGACAGACAGACAGACAGAGACAATGGCATGGGGAAGTAGGGATACAGAAAGAGAATAATGGTTATAATTATTAGTGTTTGTTTATTCATTTATTTATTCATTTGTTGTTGGTTTGTTTGTTTCTTTCTTTCTTTGCTGGAATCACAATGTGAAATTCGGACTGTTCTCCCGGGGAACAATGCGTCGCCGCGATGCATCGCCGCCCATTTTTAGCGCATAACCGCAGTGCAGTGCAAGCCTTTTTTAACGTATCATGTTGTTTTATTTTATTTTATCTTATGTTGTTTTATTTTGGTTTATTCTGTTTTATTCTACTTTATTTTGTTTTGCTTTATTTTGTTTTATTTTATTTTGTTGTAATCTATTTCATTTTACTTTGAATTTTTTATTTCAGTTCTATTCTGTTTCAGTTTTATTTTATTTCATTCTATTTTCTTTTCTTTTGTTTTATTTTATTTTATCTTTTTTTTTTTATTTTGTTCTATTCTATTTTATTTGATTTTACTTTAGTTTTAATTAACATTTCATTTTACTTCAGTTTTGTTTTATTTTATTATATTTTATTTTATTTTATTTTATTTTGTTTTATTTTATTTTATTTTATTTTATTTCATTTTATTTCATTTTATTTTATTTTATTTTACTGCAGTTTTAATTAACATTTCATTTTACTTCAGTTTTATTTTATTTTATTTTATTTCATTTTATTTTATTTCATTTTATTTTATTTCATTTTATTTTATTTTATTTTATTTCATTTTATTTCATTTTATTTTATTTCATTTTATTTTATTTTATTTTATTTTATTTCATTTTATTTTATTTTATTTTATTTTATTTTATTTCATTTTATTTTATTTTGACTACCTAGCTGAACCTGTCTCTCAGTGATAAAAAAGCCACTTACTGCGTAGCTTTCATCGGCGATCCGGCCGACTTCTTCAGCGCAACTGCTTATTTTATTTTATTTTATTTAGTTCTATTTCATTTTATTTTACTTTCTTTATATTATTTCATTTCATTTCTATTTTATTTTATTTGTGTGTGTGTGTGTGTGTGTGTGTGTGTGTGTGCGTGCGTGCGTGCGTGTGTGTGTGTGTGTGTGTGTGTGTGTGTGTGTGTATGTGTGTGTGTGTGTATTTTTGTTTTTTTATAATGAAAGTGGATTTGTCTCCAGAATTTTGCCAGTGACAAACTCCTTTGTTGCCGTGAGATCTTCAACGTGCGCTGACTACCTTCTGAACACAGGACCTTGGTTTATCCTCTCATCAAAACAAGAACACCACTAACATCTAGACCACCACTTAATGGTCATGAACCTATACATGCTAGCCTCACTCCGAGTGGTTACAGGCTTGCTTCTTTCCATCGCTCATCTCGAGGTGGCGGTATCGCCATCCTCTACAA
Organism: Monoplex corrugatus; assembly: GCA_030674185.1. NCBI lineage: Eukaryota > Metazoa > Mollusca > Gastropoda > Littorinimorpha > Ranellidae > Monoplex > Monoplex corrugatus. The sequence continues at coordinate 23,398 of JAPXFY010000453.1, read as the reverse complement.
CGACTCACTCCATTCCCGTCTATCTTTCTCGCAGTCTCTGCCTTTCTCCCATCCTTCTTTCGAGCACGTTGAAGTATCCTTCCAATCCACCCCTCACCCCATCACCTTCTCCTGTGTCTATCGACCTCCACCTAGCTCTGCCAACAAACTCACCACATCCACGTTTCTCTCTGACTTTGACCAACTGCTTGACCACTACTGCCTCTTACCTGGAAATCTCATCATTCTAGGTGACATCAATGTCCACTATGACAACACTCACCGTTATGACACAAGACATATCATCAACTCTCTGTCCAATCACAATATGACTCAACACATTTCTGAACCAACCCATCAAAAAGGTCACATTCTTGACTGGATCATTTCTCGTGATCACCACAATTCCGCTACTAACAACTGCTTAGTTCTTTCTACCCGTCTAACTTCAGCCCTTCCATCTGACCACTCTGCAATTCTCTGTTCTCTTGACATTTCTCCTCCTTCCCGTACCACGCGCACAGTGACTCGACGCAATCTCAAATCTATCGACTTCTCCACATTTTCATCTGATGCCTCCCGTCTCCTTTCTGAAAAGTCACATAACCTTGCCGATGAATTCTATACTATTCTCCACCATCTTCTGGACACTCATGCTCCAGCCACAATCCGTCTTTTACCTGACCGCCCCCCTACACCCTGGCTCACTCATGAGATTGCCTGTGCAAAACGTGCCCGCCGCAGAGCAGAGCGCCGCTGGCGCAAATCCAAACTCACTGTACACAGGCAACTTTTCCAAGCCTCTAAAACAAAAGTATCCACACTCATTGCATCTGCAAAAACAAGCTATTTCCAAACCAAAATCCTGAATGCCTCTTCTTCAAAAGAACTCTTTACAACCATGAATCATCTCCTTGGCACACGAAAAGACTTACCTCTCCCAACAAAACATACAAATGAAGAACTCCCATCTGTATTCTCTAAGTATTTCACCACCAAAATACAAACTCTTCGTGACAGGCTTGATAGGACACCCTGTCAACCATGCCCACCTGACCCTTCCTTCTCTGGCACACCTCTCACTACTTTTACCCCAGTCTCACAAGAAGAAATTTTCAACACAATCAGATCCATGTCGTTCAAAACCTGCGAACTGGATCCTCTTCCAGGTTCTCTCTACTCCGATTGTCTCCCTACTCTCCTCCCATTCATCACTGACATCATCAACACTTCTTTTCAAACTGGAACTGTCCCAGATTCTTTCAAGTCTGCTATTGTTCACCCTCTCCTCAAGAAACACAATTTAGACCCAAATGAACTGAAAAATTACAGGCCTATCTCTAATCTCTCTTTCTTGTCAAAACTCCTTGAAAAGGTCGTCCTCAACCAGCTGAACTCTCACCTGTCTGCCAACAATCTCCTCAATCCTTTCCAGTCAGCCTACCGCCAGTGCCATAGCACTGAAACTGCCCTACTACACATTCTCAACAATCTCCTCCTTGCAACTGATACTGGCAAAGTCTCTCTCCTCACACTCCTTGATCTGTCTGCAGCCTTCGATACCATTGACCATGGTATTCTCCTTTCTAGACTTCATCATACTTTTGGCATCTCTGACATTGCTCTCTCCTTTTTCACTTCGTATTTATCAAACAGAAAACAAACTGTTCTCATCAATGGCACTTACTCTCAACCTGCATAGCTGACCTGTGGTGTTCCACAAGGATCTGTCCTTGGCCCTGTTCTTTTCACTCTTTATACCTCCCCCCCCTGTCCACCATCATCAACTCCCACTCTATAAAACACCACTTCTATGCTGATGACACCCAACTTCAAGACAGTGACTCACCTGATAATATACAGCGCCTGTTGACTCGCACCACTGAGTGTTACTCGGACATTAAGAACTGGATGACACACAATAGACTTCAGCTTAATGACGACAAGACAGAAGCTATCCTCATTGGCACCCGTCAGAAGCTTTCCCAGCTGCCTCCTCTTTCTCTCCCATTATGTAACACATCAGTCCCAATTTCTGATTCAGCTAAAAACCTTGGTGTCTGCATTGACTCTACCCTCTCCATGAACAACTTTGTTTCTCAAACTACCAGATCTTGCTACTATCATCTCCATCGTATAAGGCTGATCAGGAAGTATCTCTCTGTCGAAACAACTGCAAAACTCGTTCTCTCCTTCATAATGTCTCGCATTGACTATTGCAATTCACTCCTGTCTGGTCTTCCTGCCTCCACCATTCACATCCTACAGCGCATTCAAAACAATGCTGTACGCCTTGTACTCAAAAAGAAAAAAGCTGACCACATATCTCCTCTCCTGGCACAACTTCACTGGCTCCCTGTATCAAAGCGCATACAGTACAAACTAGACACCATGTGCTACAAAAGCCTCAATAACGCAGCCCCCGATTACATGTCAAGCCTACTTGAGATCTATCTTCCCTCACGTACCCTCCGCTCTGCCTCCGATCCTCTGACTTTTCGCTTTCCACGCACTAAGCTCAATACCTATGGTCCACGAGCCTTCTCTGTTTCTGGTCCACTCTCCTGGAACAAACTTCCTCTCTCAGTCCGTCAGCAACCTACTTTTGCCTCCTTCAAGTCCGCTCTCAAAACTCACCTTTTCTCCTCTGCATAAAATCCTAACCTCACTCAACCCCTCTCTGCAGCCTGTCTCCGCTCGGAGGGGAATCACTTTGTTTTAATATATAATTGTATATGATGTGCTCTCTGTGGTTTTCCATTGGTTTTATTCTTGCTTTTATTGCTTTTATTCTTTTCTTCCCATTTGTGGCCATGCATGTGTGTGTGTGTGTGTGTGTGTGTGTGTGTGTGTGTGTGTGCGTGTGTGTGCGTGTGTGCGTGTGTGCGTGTGTGTCTTTTCGGCGCTTGGATTTGATTTTGTCGAGATTTGCGCTATATAAATATTGTAATTATTATGTATGCATGTGCGTACGTATGTATGTATGTATGTATGTATGTATACGGTTAGATTTATGTATGTATGTATGTATGCATGTATACGCTCAGCTTAGATTTATGTGTGTAAGTATGTAAGCATGTATGTATGCATGTATACGCTCATATGTATGTAGGTATGTATGCATGTATACGCTCAGCGCTTAGATTTGATTTTATCAAGATTTTGCGCTATATAAATAAAATATATTATTATTATTATTAAGATCTAGTGGGGGGGGGGGGGGGAGGAAAAATCTCTGTCCTGTCCGTAATTGGAACCTGTGTTTGTCACGTCCTAGGTAGATGCTTTAAACCACTGGGCTTCACCTTCAGCTCTACATGGGCATTGTACTACCATCATTTTTTTTTCGTGAGCTATGTAATATCTCGGCCATCTGTCATCTTTATTCTAAAGAGAGCTCAGGTGGACTCTTCTCATTCTTTGAAATCACAGCAGGTCACGCAACAAGTGAAACAAATTAAAATATCAAAGAATGGTGGGGGGGGGGGGGGGGGGGGTGGGGGACGCTGTATGTTGTTCACATAAAGGCCTGGACTCGACTCTACTCTCTCTCTCTGTTTCTCTCTGTCTCTCTCTTTCACACATTCTTTCTCTCTCCCCTCTCTCTCTCTTTCACACATTCTTTCTCTCTCCCCTCTCTCTCTCTTTCACACATTCTTCTCTCTCTCCCCTCTCTCTCTCTTTCACACATTCTTTCTCTCTCCCCTCTCTCTCTCTTTCACACATTCTTTCTCTCTCCCCTCTCTCTCTCTTTCACACATTCTTTCTCTCTCCCCTCTCTCTCTCTTTCACACATTCTTTCTCTCTCTCCCCTCTCTCTCTCTTTCACACATTCTTTCTCTCTCCCCTCTCTCTCTCTTTCACACTTCATTCTTTTCTCTCTCTCCCACTCTCTCTCTCTTTCACACATTCTTTCTCTCTCCCCTCTCTCTCTCTTTCACACATTCTTTCTCTCTCCCCTCTCTCTCTCTTCACACATTCTTTCTCTCTCCCTCTCTCTCTTTCACACATTCTTTCTCTCTCCCTCTCTCTCTTTCACACATTCTTCCTCTCCCTCTCTCTCTCTTCACACATTCTTTCTCTCTCCCCTCTCTCTCTTTCACACATTCTTTCTCTCTTCCCTCTCTCTCTCTTTCACACATTCTTTCTCTCTCTCCTCTCTCTCTCTTTCACACATTCTTTCTCTCTCCCCTCTCTCTCTCTTTCACACATTCTTTCTCTCTCCCCTCTCTCTCTCTTTCACACATTCTTTCTCTCTCCCCCCTCTCTCTCTTTCACACATTCTTTCTCTCTCCCCTATCTCTCTCTTTCATCTCTTCTCTGTCTGTCTGTGTGTCTGCCACTCTCTCTCTCTCTGTGCGTCTGTATCTATCTTTCTGTCTCTCTCTCTCTGTCTCTATCTCTCCCTCTTTCTTCTCTCTCTCTCCACCTCTTTCTCTCTCTCTTCCTCTCTCTCCCCTCTCTCTCCCCCCTCTCTCTCTGTATCTGTCTCTCTCTCACTTCTCTCTCTCAGCGTCTCCCTCTCTTTCTCTCTTTGTGTGTGTGTGTCTCTCTCTCTCCTTCTCTCTCTGTCTATATCCCCCCTCTCTCTCTTTCTCTCTGTCTGTCTGTCTCTGTTTCTCTCTTGCGTCTCTTTCGCTGTGTGTGTGTGTGTGTGTGTGTGTGTGTGTGTGTGTGTGTGTGTGTGTGTGTGTGTGTGTGTGTGTGTCTGTCTGTCTGTTTCTCTCTCTCCCTTTCTCTCTGTCTCACTCTCTGCGTCTCTCTTTCTCCTTTTCTCTGTGTGTCTCTGTCTATATGTCTCTTTCTCTCTGTCTCTGTCTTTCTGTCTCTGTCTGTCTCTCTGTCTCTATCTCTGTCTCTCTGCTTCTCTGTTTTGATCAGTGTATCCGTGTATTTCATACATTCATACATGTGTCAATGTGTTTAGTGTGTAAAGTACCAAGGACTGGCTGTAACACTGGGTCAGTGGGACCTAACGCTACTATCCTTGAGTGATTGTTTTGAACAGGCAGGCACAGACACACACAGACATACACACACACAGACACGCATACACGCACAGACACACACACACACATTCGCGTACGCATCATCATCATCATCATCATCATTACCATCATTATTATTGCTGTTGTTGTTGTTTTATGAATGATTACTATCATTGTCTCTCGGACATCATATATAGGAAAGTGTAGAGTACAGCCCAGTCTCATGGTCTCAATCCAGATTGCAGCCCCATAGCAACATCATTATTATCATCTACATTCTCATCTACAAATGCCTATCAATTAACATCAGAAAGAGAGTCCTTCAATGTTATATAGAACCAATACTGTTGTACAGATGCGAGGCGTGGATAGTCAGCAAGCAAAGCCAGAGCAAGATTGAGGCAGCCGAGATGTGGTTTCTCAGAAGAATGTTGAGAGTTCCATGGACAGCAAAGAAAACAAACGAGACAGTCTTGATGGAGGCAGACACAAGTAGATCACTCATAAGGAAGATTAGGAAAAGACAGGCAACATTTATAGGCCATTTTATGAGACAGGGGTATTTGGAGCACCTGGTCACAACGGGAAAGGTGGAGGGAAAGAGAGCACCAGGTAGACCCAGGGAGAGAATGCTGGACGGACTTGCAGGCTGGCTGGGGATGAGGGGGGTGGGGGAGATGTTGGGGGCAACGAGAGATAGAGATGGTTGGAAGTCCATGGTCGCCAACGCCATGTGGCAGGGCACCTGATGATGATGATGATGATGACATTCTCATCTATCATCACATCATGATGAAAACATGTACCGTACTCAGTGGCCAAAAACAGGGGCAGGGAACTGGGACAGTGAAATGAAAAGTCTTTTCATTTCAGAGGATTTGAAGATTGTTATGGGTTTTTTCCCTTCCCACCAGAAAGTTCAGATTTTGTC
>JAPXFY010000453.1:0-15000 GCA_030674185.1 Monoplex corrugatus | reverse complement strand
GCACCAGCCACCTCTTGCTCCGACGGGCAGTCCTTCAATGAGGATCTTTGGTTCCTTCACATCGTGCAAGTATCTGTCAGTTATGGCTGGTGCCAGGCAGTTGTATTTGGTCGCCTTGGCCCGTCTGGCTTTCGCCAGGTCCTCTTTGCTGCCATCCCAAACGACGGTGGGGTCAACGAGGATGGCAGTGTCCCTTCGGACCAAGACAAGGTCTGGTCTGAGGGCAGTGCCGTCAACTAAGAAGGTAGGCTCCCAGTGGACCTTCCAGCCTACTCCTGCCGCCTTTTTCGTCAGGACAGAACATATCGACTCGTGCCTTTTAATGCGTGCATTCTTCACCGCCACACACGCTACAGCAATGTGACCAACCGTCTCTGTGGCTTGGCCACAGCGACGGCACATAACCTTCAGGCCAGGTGTAAACCTGGCCATGACTTCCCTCGTAGGGTACGTATTGGTCCGGAGCTGTAGTGCGGCGGTGAACTCACCACTCGAATATGTCCTGCCCTTTAGCCAGTGGTTGGCAGCAGGATGGTAGGCCCAGTTGGCGACACCCTTCCCCTGCACTGGCTGTTTGGCCCACTCTTTGTGGTGCTGTATTGCTCTGGCAGGGGAAGTCACAGTCAACGACTCTCGAGGGATCCCAAGGGCCTCCACTAGACGCACAATGTATTCGTCCTTGGAGTCCACCATGCCCTTTAGGATCTTTTCCTCACACCTTGGACGTGAGTCACAAACTCGATTCAGTCGCATTGGTGTGTAGAACAGATGATTCGTCACTTGTTCTGGTAGATGTAAGCAAAGCTTAATCTCCTTGCGAATCAACGAATCCAGTTCACACACATGCGTTTTCGGAGCGTCGGTGTTAATCAGGGAAGAGGCGAGTCTCAGAAGGACTGTGTCCCGTCAAATCTCCAGTTTTTGTTCTGGTTTGAGCGGTGCCTTCCTGATCCTCTCAGCCCAGACCCTGATCTGATTCACCAGCTCTGGACGCTCCAGGCCGATCCAGGGACCGAACTGCTTTCCAAGGTATGTTGTTTTCTGGTGTGGCGCAACCCATGGGACTGGTTGCTCTTTGGCCAGAAAGGGGTCAGCATCGTTGACTGTGAAAGTTTTGCCCGTGGATTTCACAAGAAAGGCGCAGGTGGTAAATATTCATTAGGGCGTGACGCCACGCGCACATCTCATTCACCCAGCCGCTTACGCCGGGAAGGTCGTAGATAAACACTGGACGGCACAGTACCAATTGATTGTCCGCCAACAAATTGTTTCTTTTAAGAAGAAAATAAACACTACTCCCACCCTAACTTGGCTAACGGGAAAGAGACGGTGACGCACGCTTCAATGACGCAACACAACGAGTCAAGCGATACTGCCCCAGGACTCCACTTCTTTCAAAGAGCTCTTAAGAAGTCGGTCACGGCCACGTGATTGGGAAGATCAACACTAACCATCCAGCACGGTGCAGGTGGACAAAACAAGACACCAACCTCTACCCGCCCCGTCTTCTTACAGGCTGGCGGCCAGGCCAGGCCTGAACGGAAGGCACTTAAACCAGGGCCAACCACGTCACCGGGGGCGGCTGCCCGGCCGCTCGTGTCACCGTGTCAAGCAGCCAGGCCTGACCACCATGTGTAAACAGTGCTTCTCACCCGTACCCGCCCCTCCCCTGTGCTCACACACAACAATGGGCAAGCGTGCGTGGCTGTAGGTAGGCTACGACTGACGGCACGTCACAGGGGCAGCATGTCACGGGTACGTCGTAAAATATCACCCGCTCTCGCCACCTCTCTCTCTCTCTTTCTGTCTGTATATGTCTTTGTGTGTGTGTGTCTTTGTGTGTCTCCACTTGGACACGATGCCAAGTATACCACCTACTGGTACTGGACATGTAAAAGGCTACACAAGTCACTGGCAACGGCCACGCAAGCACGCACACCCACGCGCCCTCCTATCTACCCTCATGCTGCACTTTACCACTCAACCAACCATCATCAAGCAGAGCCACACAACAACAACAACAAACAACAACAATCACCCACTGCCTGCCTGCTCCATGTGGTGGGCGGCACAGTAGCAATTGATCGTCCTCGAAGAACACACACACACAAAATATATATACAATGGAAATTAATAAAACATGTATATAATGGACATAAATATATATATTCTCTCTCTCTCTCTCTCACTCTCTCTCTATACACACACACACACACACATATATTATAATCATATTATATATATATAAATATTTATATATATACAGACATGTAATGAAATTACTGCATAACTATGTATTGTTTCTTTTCACTCAAATATCTTCAACTGCAACATTTTCAAGACATATTTCCCAAACCACCACTCATCCATACCTTCCAAACGGACAAAACCTTCAAATTCTGCTGCTGCTTGTCACATCCCGTTTTGAGTAGTTTTTTAAAATTTTTTTAGTTGTAATATTTCGTTTTCAATCTGCATCATTTCTCTTTCCAGTCCTAGTACTCCAGTCGCCGGCTTTTTCATGTTATGCTTTATTTACCACTGTTCTTTTACTTGACAAATGACCTGGGCTGTTGGAAACGTCGTCGTCTGTACGCCAAAGGATCATGTAGAAACAAGGTCTTTTTTCATGTTTGCTTTTACCCTGTATCTTTTACCTCTATGTATCAGAGCTCTCCCTGTCTGTATCTTTTTGTGTGTGCTCGCGGCGCGCGTGTGTGTGTGTGTGTCTGCAATCGATCGCAGTCACATTAATTGCCACTCATTGCCTTGTGCACAGTGCTCGCTCACTCCGCTCCATCCCTACCTTCCTCACCTGCAGATCCCATCCATGGCTTTCTTTGCTCTCACCATCACTCCCGTCTCGGCGCTGCATCAGCAGCATCCACCCTCGTACGCAGTCAGCATCCTCGGCCGGCGCAGGCATTGGCGGGTAAGTAGCCTGTCTCTCCATCCCTTGCAAACAGTGCATTACAGTGCTCATTCAACAGTGGCTTGTGCTCTTGCACCATTTCCTGTTAAGCACCCACCCTACGTCCTTTGCATCAGGCTAACTGTCTGACGTAACGCGGTCTTCCCCCTCCCATGGAACAGCATCCAACAGACAAAGCCACCAATGCTGGGTTGGCACTAGTCCAAGGAAGCGACTCCCTGGCAGTGGTCTTTTGGTGAGCTCCCTGTCTTCGCGTCTGCTGTCTCCATTGCCGTAGGCTTCCTTTCTGTTCTCCACTGTACTTGTTGTTGTTGTTTTTTATTTAGTCCTTCCTTTCTGTCTTTATTTGGGGTTGGGGAAGGAGGTGGTTGGGAAGGGGGTTGGGCTTGTGTCAAGCAATGGTGATGCAGTCCTGTACAAGCGCAGCTGGCAGCAGGGCACATGTGTGTGCTGCCGGCTCCCAGCGCTGCCACTGTCGGAAGGATGTAAATCATGACACACCCCGGTAACATCTTTGGCGTGCCTCTCACCTTCCCCTTCCGGGACCCGCACACTCCTACGCTGAATTCGCCCCTTTCAAGGGAGCGAACGACTGCCAAGTTTGGTGCAGATCCCTTCAGGAGACGCCAAGATACGGCTGTCCCAAAAATGCCGTTTTAACAACCACCGTGGTTTTGGTTGGCCACCGTACACCACTGGCACTACATAGTACGTTATGTATGTATGTAGTAGTGCGAATGGAACGACTCCATTCATCACACCGGGACATCTTACGCCGGGAAGGTCGTAGATAATCACTGGGCGGCACAGTAGCCAATTGATTGTCCGCCAAAAATTGTTTCTTTTCAGAAGAAAATAAACACTAGTCCCACTCTAACTTGGCAAACGGGAAAGGGGCTGTGACGCACGCTTCAATGACGCAACGCAACGAGTCGAGCGGTACTGGCCCAGGAGGCCACTTATTTGAAAAGCTCTTAAGAATCCAGTAGTGTCCTGGTCACGGCCTCGTGATCGGGAAGAGCAACACTAACCATCCAGCACGGTGCAGGTGGACAAAACAAGACTCCAACCTCTACCCGCCCCGTCTTCTTATAGGGTGGCGGCCAGGCCAGGCGTCAACGGTAGGCAATTAAACCAGGGCCAATCACATCACCGGAACCGGCTGCCCGGCCAGTCGTGTCACCGTGTCAAGCAGCAATGCGTGACCAGGATGTGTATACAGTGCTTCTCAGCCGAAGCCGCTCCTCCCCTATGGTCACACACAACAGTGGGCGCGCGTGGTTGGCTGCATGCTATCGGCACGTCACGGGGCATGATGTCACGGTTAGGTCGTAGATACCACCCGCTCAAGCCAGCTGTTTCTCTGTGAGAATGTATGTGAGTGTGAGTGAGAGTGAGTGTGAGTGTGAGTGTGAGTGTGGTGTGTGTGTTTATGTGTGTGTGTGTGTGTGCGTGTGCGTGCGTGTGTGTGTGTGTGTATATATATATATATGTGTGTATATGTGCGTGTGTGTGTGTCTGTGTGTGTATGTGTGTGTGTGTGTGTGTGTGTGTGTTGACTTGGACAGGCTGCAAAGTATACCAATTACAAGCACTGAACATCTAACAGGCTACACAAGTCACTGGCAACGGCCAGATAAGCAGGCACACCCACGCGCCCTCCTATCTACCCTCATGCTGCACTTCACCACTCAACCAACTATCATCAACAAGCACAGCCACACAACAACAACAACAAACAACAATCACCCACTGCCTGCCTGCTCCATGTGTCTCCGCTGCTGCATTGCAACCAACAACACACAAAAACACACTACAACACAACACGCCAGCCCACGTCGTCGAACAACACACACACACAAAATATATATATCATGGAAATTAATAAAACATATATATCATGGACATAAATCTCTCTCTCACTCTCTCTCTATGCACACACACACATATATATTTATATATATATATATGTAATGAAATTACTGCATAACTATGTATTATTTCTCTTTCACTCAAATATCTTCAACTGCAACATTTTCAAGACATATTTCCCAAACCACCACTCATCCATCACCTTCCAAACGGACAAAACCTTCAAACATCTGCTGCTGCGTGTCACATCCTTTTTGTAGGTTTAAAAACTTTTTTTTTAGTTGTAATATTTCTTTTCAGTTGTGCTCTGTCACTTTCAGTTACCTTTCAACTGCATCATTTCTATATTGCCTATCCTGAGTAACTCTCAGTCGCCCTGTTCCCTCAATGTTCAATGCTCTGTCAGTTTAGTGTCCACTTCTCTTTCACTTGACAAGACGACCTGGCCTGCTGGAAACGTCGTCGTCTGTACGCCAAAGGATCATGTAGAAACAAGGTCTTTTTTCATGTTTGCTTTTATCCTGTATCTTTTACCTCTATGTATCAGAGCTGTCCCTGTCTGTATCTTTTTGTGTGTGTGTGTGAGTGAGTGAGTGAGTGTGTGAGTGTGTGTGTGTGTGTGTGTGTGCAATTGATCGCAGTCACATTAATTGCCACTCATTGCCTTTTGCACACTGCTCGCTCGCTCGCTCCCTACCTACCTTCCTCAACTGCAGATCCCATCCATGGCTTTCTTCTGCTCCTACCATTACTCCCGTCTCGGCGCTGGCATCAGCAGCATCCACCCTCCTGCGCAGTCAGCACCTCGGACCGCGAAGGCATTGGCGGGTAAGTAGCCTGTCTCTCCATCCCTGTGCAAACTGCATTACAGTGCTCATTCAACAGTGGCTTGTGCTCTTGTCCCATTTCCTGTTAAACACCGACCCTACGTCCTTTGCATCAGGCTAACAGTCTGACGTAAGGCGGTCTTCTCCCTCCCATGTGAACAGCATCCAACAGACAAAGACAGTAATGCTGGGTTGGCACTAGTCCAAGGGAAACGACTCCCTTACAAAGACAGTGCCTGGCAATGGTCTTGCTGAGCACCCTGTCTTCGCGTCTGCCTGTCTCCATTGCCGTAGGCTTCCTTTCTGTTCTCTACTGTACCTGTTGTTGTTGTTGTTTTTTATTTAGTCCTTCCTTTCTGTCTTTATTTGGGGTTGGGGAAGGAGGGGGTTTTTGTTGGGGAGAGGGTTGGGCTTGTCTGTACCAATGGTGATGCAGTCCACACACACATGGACACACACCACACACACACACACACAAACACACACAAACACACGCAAACACACACATTCACATTCACACACACACACCACACACATATACACACCACACACAACACGCACACACACACACACACACACACACACACACATTCACATTTACACACACACATCACCAGACATAGACATACCACACACACACACATTCACATTCACACACACACACACACATTCAAATTCACACACACACACATCACCCAGACATACATACACCACACACACACACACAGACCACACACACACACACACACACACACACACACACACACACACACACACACACACACACACAACAACACACACACACACACGAAGAATTGTTTGCAGTCAGAATGTGCCAGCTGTGCAAACACATTAACTGAAAACATCATCTTATTTTATGTTGATAACAACTACCCACAGACTCCATGTCCGATCTAATAATCCTTCTGGGGAAAGTAGACATTTCAGAAATGCAAATTGAAAAACAGTTTACTGAATATCACTTCTTTTAGGAAATGTCTTACCACAACATGCCATATAGAAAAATCTAGTCCAAAGTGACGTGGAATTTGCACACTTTTGGAGAAAAATGGTAGCCATATCTTTTATCTTGTTATTGTTATCATTGTTTAAAGCCCAGCTGACTGCTTAGAGCCATATCAGGGTTAGTTTCATCTGTTACAGACCAAGTTATACTAATATGTCAACACTGTCTTTATATATGTAACATTGTTGTTGTTGTTATTCTTCGTTGTCACATTGTATGTTAGATGTCCGTTTTGTTGTGAAACATTAATGTATAGAAACAAGTTTTTAAGAAAAGTTATGCTAATCGCTTATCCATTTACGACATCAAATATGAACGTTTTCTCAAAACTTTGCCCGTACACATTTCGTCTGATTCTGTTCGTTTTTGGTGTTGATGATACTCCATGTGCATCTGTACATGTAGTTCATTTTGACTGAAGATGTGGATGTCTTGTATATATGTTGAATTTGATCTCTTGTGTGCTTAAAATTTTGCTTTGCTAATTGTTTTTGTCTTGATATCTTGTTGAAAGTGGATGAAAATATATTTTTTAACGTTTTTGGACTGATGAGTGTTCAAGTCAGTGGTCTCTTTCGCTAACCACTTCGTGGAGTTGAATGATGTCAAACACATTATGTCTGCCTCACAACGAGACTTACTTCTTGTCTTGTCATTTCATCAGAAAGTGGATTTTCTCATAAAAAAAATGGGGTGGGTGTGCTTGTTAATGTTGTCTTGACTGCCTGTGATAACAACAATCATCATAATGATAAAGACTGGTTGAACACCATTTTGCTCTGAAGGGGATGTGGGATTTGGATTGTGTAGAAAAATTAGAGGATTAGAAGAAAACGCTGTTGACTTCGACAAGACCATGATGTGAGTGAGATGTGCTTTGAATGAGCGTGTGCACGTTTGTGTAGCAGGACACGTTGACAATAATGTACTTTTGTAGTATGCCTAACAGTGCTCTTGGCGCTTATAATTGTCATCATCATCATCATCAGGTGCCCTGCCGCATGGCCCTCCATACAAATATATCCCTTGTCGCTGCGAGTAATCTTCCACACTCTCTGTCTTCAGCCACGCTGCAAATCCGTCCAATATTTTCTCCCTGGGTCTTCCTAGTGCTGTTTCCCTCCAGCTTTCCTGTTGTGACTAGGTGCTCTAATCTTGCCTCACAGAATGTCCTATAAATGTTGGTTGTCTTTTTATAATCTTCTTCATTAATGTTCTTTCAAGATGGTCTTGTTTGTATTCTTTGCTGTCCATGGAACTCTTAACATTCTTCTTGTTCTGACTCGGTGTGTTGACTGTTCATGCTTCGCATCTGACCACAGTGTCAGTTCCATATAACACTGAAGAACTCTCTTCCTGATATTCTTTGGTGGGAGTTTGTTTCATTTTCTTGAATGCTGTTTTGGCTTGGCCGATTCTGCTGGCTATATTTGGTGTGCATCTGCCGTCTGATGAAATGACCGTTCCCGGATATTTCAAACTTATCAACCTGTGTCAGTGTTCTGCCATTTACTGTTATTTTGCATGAGGGGATTATTATATGAGTACAAGTCTGTTAAGATCAGGCGTACCTTATATGTTCTTTTAAAGGAAACATGGATATCGAATTTTAAAAGATTAAGCAAAATAATAGCAGAAAGCATCCCTACTTTTCTTTGATCTTTCCACCCAGCCACGACTCACACCAAGATTTTTCCAGTGATAGGTTGATACAATACTAGTATAAACATAGACTAGGTAAAACATAGTCTAGGTAGGGCCTCAGGACCTGGCCAGCTCTTGGGTTTATGTGCAGGCTTAAGGCTTGTGCCATGATCACCACACACATGGCACATGTGACGTTAGTGCATATGGAATTCGTTGCAAGCGCGGCGATATCTTCAGAAACTGAAACCGAAACTGAAAGATCCCACCCCTCTTCCTGTCGTTTTTCCAACATTGGTCTGTGTGTAGTTCGCCATGCTTGTGGTCGACAGGCCTCCTGTATTGGGTTCCGGGATGACAATGTCTATTGACTGTTTTTAATGTACATTGTGAGCGTACCTTTGGGAAAGAACACAGCTTTTCTGTGGATATCCGGACCATTGTGACAAATGGCTGTTAATGGCTGTGCACCAGTTCACTCAGGTCCCTACATATTCAATCATAAATATTAAGAATAAATGCTGCACTGACAAAAAAGCAGCTTCCGTCTGCCCACACGAACCCACAATCATCATCCTTAACAGACTCCAAAATATGACAATTTGTGTATTCATTAGGATAGAGTGGTAAACGTCAAGCAAGGGGCATGAAGAGGAATTGTACTTTGCTGTCTCCAAATTATCGACGTTAGCTGTGCAGGGTGGTGTCTTGTTCCTCCCTCATTTCATCACATTCCACCCAGTTAGCCAATTGGGGATGATTACCGTTTTTTTCATTAAAAGATCAATGGGGTGTGTGTGCGCGCGCGCGCGTGTGTGTGTAAACAGTGTAGAACTGACGATAGAGAAAGAGAGGGCAGAGAGAGAGAGAGTGTGTGTGTGTGTGTATGTGTGTGTGTGTGTTTGTGTGTGTGTGTATGTTTGTGTGTGTGTGAGTGTGTGTGTGTTTGTGTGTGTGTGTGTGTTTGTGTGTGTGTTTGTGTGTGTGTGTGTGTGTGTGTGTGAGTGTGTGTGTGTGTGGTGTGTGTGGGGTGTGTTGTGTGTGTGTGTGTGTGAGTGTGTGTGTGTGTGTTGTGAGTGTGTGTGTGTGTGTGTGTGTGTGTGTGAGTGTGTGTGTGTGAGTGTGTGTGTGTGTTTGTGTGTGAGTGTGTGAGTGTGTGTGTGTGTGGAGTGTGTGTGTGTGTGTGGTGTGTGTGTGTGGTGTGTTGTGTGTGTGTGCGCGTGTGCGTGTGTGTGTAAACAACATAAAACCGTTGAGAGAGAAAAACACAAAAATCTAAGGAGAGAAAGAGAGCGCATATCTGCATGTGTGTATGTGTATGTGTGTGTGTGTATTGTGTGTATGTGTGTGTGTGTGTTTTTTGTGTGTATGTGTGTGTGTGCACGCGCGCGCGTGTGTGTGTGTGCGTGCAGGTGTGCGCGCACGTGCATGTTGTGTTCATGCATCCACGCACGTACACTGCTCTTTTGTGTGCCTTTGTTTTTCTGTTTTTGGAGGTATTGATTTTTGTTATTTGTTTTGTTGTTGGTGTCGTTGTTGATGGAGTTTATCAAGACCTAGGTGGCGTGCAGGGTTCATGGGCAGGTCTACGGTTTCTGCCAAGAACATTGTGGATCTTATCCATCACATGTGGCGCCAGTATATACATGTAGATTGTAGTTTGACTGAAGGGACGCCATCTTCAGAGAGAAATCCAAGAAACACAAAACAAAAACAAACAAAACGAATTATTTGTCCTGCACACACATACACACACACATGCGTGCGCACACGCACACTCATACATACACTCACACACACACACATCAGCACACACACACACATACACACACACATGCGTGCGCACACGCACACTCATACATACACTCACATACACACACATCAGCAAACACACACACACACACACACACACACACACACAAATAAACCCACGCACTCTTGCACGCAGAGAGAGAGTAGGCGGGAGGGAGAGAAAGAAGGAGAGAGAGAGGTAGATAGAAAGGGAGAGAGAGACTGAGGAGAGAGAGAAGGGAGAGAGAGAGAAGGGAGAGAGTGAGAGAGAGAAGGGAGAGAGAGAGAGAGGAGAGAGAGAGAAAGAGAAGGAGGGAAAGACAGACAGACAGACAGACAGGCAGACAGAGAGACAGACAGACAGACAGACAAGGAACTTACACTGAAACAGGTCCCTTCCCCTGTTTCATTTGCTGTCTACAACGCCAGCTGACATGGTGTCCACGGCAATGACTGGACGATCCCACTTTACTACATGTTGCATACACTGCACCTTGCCCCTAACATTGTGTGACACCTGTAGCCCAGATAATAACAATCTTGTCTGCACCTTGCCCCTAACATTGTGTGTCACCTGTAGCCCACATAATAACAATCTTGTCTGCACCTTGCCCCTAACATTGTGTGTCACCTGTAGCCCACAGATAATAACAATCTTGCCTGCACCTTGCCCCTAACATTGTGTGTCACCTGTAGCCCACAGATAATAACAATCTTGTCTGCACCTTGCCCCTAACATTGTGTGTCACCTGTAGCCCACAGATAATAACAATCTTGTCTGCACCTTGCCCCTAACATTGTGTGTCACCTGTAGCCCACAGATAATAACAATCTTGTCTGCACCTTGCCCCTAACATTGTGTGACACCTGTAGCCCACAGATAATAACAATCTTGCCTGCACCTTTCCCCTAACATTGTGTCTGTCCTGTAGCTCACAGATAATAACAATCTTGCCTGCACCTTGCCCCTAACATTATGTGTCACCTGTAGCCCACAGATAATAACAATCTTGCCTGCACCTTGCCCCTAACATTGTGTCACCTGTAGCCCACAGATAATAACAATCTTGTCTGCACCTTGCCCCTAACATTGTGACACCTGTAGCCCACAGATAATAACAATCTTGTCTGCACCTTGCCCCTAACATTGTGTGACACCTGTAGCCCACAGATAATAACAATCTTGCCTGCACCTTGCCTCTAACATTGTGTGACACCTGTAGCCCACAGATAATAACAATCTTGTCTGCACCTTGCCCCTAACTTTGTGTGACACCTGTAGCCCACAGATAATAACAATCTTGCCTGCACCTTGCCTCTAACATTGTGACACCTGTAGCCCACAGATAATAACAATCTTGCCTGCACCTTGCCCCTAACATTGTGTCTGTCCTGTAGCCCACAGATAATAACAATCTTGCCTGCACCTTGCCCCTAACATTGTGTGACACCTTTAGCCCACAGATAATAACAATCTTGTCTGCACCTTGCCCCTAACATTATGTGTCACCTGTAGCCCACAGATAATAACAATCTTGCCTGCACCTTGCCCCTAACATTGTGTCTGTCCTGTAGCCCACAGATAATAACAATCTTGTCTGCACCTTGCCCCTAACATTGTGTGACACCTGTAGCCCACAGATAATAACAATCTTGCCTGCACCTTGCTCCTAACATTGTGTGACACCTGTAGCCCACAGATAATAACAATCTTGTCTGCACCTTGCCCCTAACATTGTGTCACCTGTAGCCCACAGATAATAACAATCTTGTCTGCACCTTGCCCCTAACATTGTGTGACACCTGTAGCCCACAGATAATAACAATCTTGCCTGCACCTTGCCCCTAACATTGTGTGACACCTGTAGCCCACAGATAATAGCAATCTTGCCTGCACCTTGCCCCTAACATTGTGTGTCACCTATAGCCCACAGATAATAACAATCTTGCCTGCACCTTGCTCCTAACATTGTGTGACACCTTTAGCCCACAGATAATAACAAACTTGCATTCAGGATGCAAGTTATAAACAGGACGAACAACATTCGATGGTCTGCCATCCACTTCCAGCAAATATGGGAGTTCAGATAATGAAATCTGCATGAATCGTAAAGATTAAGGATGATAACAATCTTGCCTGTAGTGTTCAAGTTATAAACAGGACAGGCAACCTTCTTTGGTCTGTCATTAACCTTCGGACAAAATTGAGTTTGGATGATGAAATATACGTAAACGGAAAGATGTTGTAAGTGCCCTGATATTTTTAGTGGACATCTGGGCAGCTTGTTGGTATCGGACGTCAAAAGGACGTGTATCACTGGTCATTGAACAAGAGAGGAACGTCTAGTACGTGTATTTATAGATCCAAGGTATGACCGTTTTTTAGGGATTCAGAATCAAAGGTGAAAGTATCACTTTACTTGAAATGATTGAACACATGTGATATTACTTATCAGCGTAAAACATATGTTGATGTGAAGACGAAGAGAAAGAAAGAGTTAGAAAACATGTGTGAAGTGTAATGGTGATGGATATCCATATCCTTCATTTGGTCAAGACGAAAGAAATGTTATAATGATGATGGATATCCATATCCTTTATTTGGTCAAGACGAAAGAAATGTTATAATGATGATGGATATCCATATCCTTCATTTGGTCAAGACGAAACAAATGTTATCATAATGGTGATGGATATCCATATCCTTCATTTGGTCAAGACGAAAGAAATGTTATAATGATGATGGATATCCATATACTTCATTTGGTCAGGACGAAACAAATGTTATCATAATGGTGATGGATATCCATATCCTTCATTTGGTCAAGACGAAACAAATGTTATAATGGTGATGGATATCCATATCCTTCATTTGGTCAAGACGAAACAAATGTTATCATAATGGTGATGGATATCCATATCCTTCATTTGGTCAAGACGAAACAAATGTTATCATAATGGTGATGGATATCCATATCCTTCATTTGGTCAAGACGAAACAAATGTTATCATAATGGTGATGGATATCCATATCCTTCATTTGGTCAAGACGAAACAAATGTTATCATAATGGTGATGGATATCCATATCCTTCATTTGGTCAAGACGAAACAAATGTTATCATAATGGTGATGGATATCCATATCCTTCATTTGGTCAAGACGAAACAAATGTTATCATAATGGTGATGGATATCCATATCCTTCATTTGGTCAAGACGAAACAAATGTTATCATAATGGTGATGGATATCCATATCCTTCATTTGGTCAAGACGAAACAAATGTTATCATAATGGTGATGGATATCCATATCCTTCATTTGGTCAAGACGAAACAAATGTTATCATAATGGTGATGGATATCCATATCCTTCATTTGGTCAAGACGAAACAAATGTTATCATAATGGTGATGGATATCCATATCCTTCATTTGGTCAAGACGAAACAAATGTTATCATAATGGTGATGGATATCCATATCCTTCATTTGGTCAAGACGAAACAAATGTTATCATAATGGTGATGGATATCCATATCCTTCATTTGGTCAAGACGAAACAAATGTTATCATAATGGTGATGGATATCCATATCCTTCATTTGGTCAAGACGAAACAAATGTTATCATAATGGTGATGGATATCCATATCCTTCATTTGGTCAAGACGAAACAAATGTTATCATAATGGTGATGGATATCCATATCCTTCATTTGGTCAAGACGAAACAAATGTTATCATAATGGTGATGGATATCCATATCCTTCATTTGGTCAAGACGAAACAAATGTTATCATAATGGTGATGGATATCCATATCCTTCATTTGGTCAAGACGAAACAAATGTTATCATAATGGTGATGGATATCCATATCCTTCATTTGGTCAAGACGAAAGAAATGTTATCATAATGGTGATGGATATCCATATCCTTCATTTGGTCAAGACGAAAGAAATGTTATCATAATGGTGATGGATATCCATATCCTTCATTTGGTCAAGACGAAACAAATGTTATCATAATGGTGATGGATATCCATATCCTTCATTTGGTCAAGACGAAACAAATGTTATCATAATGGTGATGGATATCCATATCCTTCATTTGGTCAAGACGAAACAAATGTTATCATAATGGTGATGGATATCCATATCCTTCATTTGGTCAAGACGAAACAAATGTTATCATAATGGTGATGGATATCCATATCCTTCATTTGGTCAAGACGAAACAAATGTTATCATAATGGTGATGGATATCCATATCCTTCATTTGGTCAAGACGAAACAAATGTTATCATAATGGTGATGGATATCCATATCCTTCATTTGGTCAAGACGAAACAAATGTTATCATAATGGTGATGGATATCCATATCCTTCATTTGGTCAAGACGAAACAAATGTTATCATAATGGTGATGGATATCCATATCCTTCATTTGGTCAAGACGAAACAAATGTTATCATAATGGTGATGGATATCCATATCCTTCATTTGGTCAAGACGAAACAAATGTTATCATAATGGTGATGGATATCCATATCCTTCATTTGGTCAAGACGAAACAAATGTTATCATAATGGTGATGGATATCCATATCCTTCATTTGGTCAAGACGAAACAAATGTTATCATAATGGTGATGGATATCCATATCCTTCATTTGGTCAAGACGAAACAAATGTTATCATAATGGTGATGGATATCCATATCCTTCATTTGGTCAAGACGAAACAAATGTTATCATAATGGTGATGGATATCCATATCCTTCATTTGGTCAAGACGAAACAAATGTTATCATAATGGTGATGGATATCCATATCCTTCATTTGGTCAAGACGAAACAAATGTTATCATAATGGTGATGGATATCCATATCCTTCATTTGGTCAAGACGAAACAAA
>JAPXFY010004534.1:0-17692 GCA_030674185.1 Monoplex corrugatus | reverse complement strand
ATACTCTCTCTGCCATGTCTGTCTTTAAATGTGTCGGTGTCTGTGTCCTGTGTGTTTTGTGTGGTATCTGTACTGTGTGTGTATGCCGAGTAGGCTAAAAAGAAGAGAGAAAAGAGAGAGAGTTATAATGAAAATGAAAAAGACAATGAACTTTCCCGAAACTTTTAAAGAATGACATCGGCCACGTCTGACACTTTTTAGTAGGGGGTACCGGAAGAGCTGGGAGAAGGGATGGGAGAGTGAAGGCTTTTCACATACACACACACACACAACACACACACAACACACACACGCACGCACGCACCACACACCACAAACAGGAAGGAGACAGACAGACAAACAGCAGATTCGACAGAGAGACAGAGTCAGAAGACAGGGGACAGACACAGCAGAGACACAGAAGAAAACAGAGACAGACAGACACCAGACGGACGGACAACAGAAAAGGAGAGAGAAGAGGTAGAGAGGTAAGAGGGGAGAGAGAGAAAGAGAGGAGAAAAGAGAGAGGAGAGTTTCGTAATGAATGAATGAACATTTTGCGGTTATTTTTTTCCATTGAAACTTTTTTGAAAAGGGGGACTACAAACACACATAAGCAGATAACAAAAAACAAGAGTAAACACTGTGAAAATCATGCTACGTTTTTTATTTTGTTTTTGTTTTTTTTTTTTTGTTTTTTTGTTTTTTTTTTGTTTTTCTTTTTTTTTTCTTTTTTTCCCCAAAAAGAAAAAATTGGGGGGAAAACGCCCAGGTAGAAGTGGACAGTTTTACAGACTTGCAGCGAAAAGATAGATTCATCGGGGACCATGATCGACGTACGTGCAAGATGATGTGTGATGATGATGTGTATATGATGACGACGACGACGACGACGACGACACGACGACGACGACGACGACGAGATGGTTGATGATGAACTCGCATTGTGATGATTTTGATTTGTACTAAGGGAAAATATTTAAAAATTATACAAAGTTGAATTTTCTCTTCCTCTCTCCTCTCTCTCCTCTCTCCTCTTCTCTTCTTCTCTCTCTCTCTTCTCCCTCTGTCTGTCTCTCCTCCTTCTCCCCTTTTCTCTTCCTCTCTCCTCTCTCTCTCTCTCTTTTCTCCTCTCCCCCGTTGTTTGTTTGTTGTGGGGGTTTTGGGTTCGTTTGTTCGTTCTTTAATTTAACGTCTTTTCCTATAAATGTATTAGACGGGGTGTGGTGTGGTGTGTGGGTGTGTGTGTGTGTGTGTGTGTGTTGTGTGTGTGGGTGGGGTGGTACTTTTTGTGCACGTGTGCGTGTTTTGGGGGTAGTAGTGAGTTAGGTGTGTTGTGGGTGTGGTTGTGGTGTTGTGTGGTTGTTGTGTGTTTTGTGTGGTGTGTGTGTGTCTGTGTGTTTCCCCGTGTGTAAATTTTGGGTTTTACATGCGTGGTGTCGTGCGTTGTGGTGTGTGCATGTGTTTGCTTGTTATGTTGTTGTGCGTGGGTTTGCGTGCGTATGCGTTGTATGTTGTGTTGTGTCGATTTTTGTTTTCACTCGAAAAAAAGGATGGGTTTTTTTTAAACGATGGTAGGAAAGGGTGTACGCAATAGCAAAATTGCAAAAAGAATAAATGAATAAATGAATGAATAATGAAAATAAATGAATGAAGGGAATAAATGAATGAATGGTGAATGAAGAATTGAAATGAATGAAGATGAATGAATAAATAAATGAGTAATTTTTTCATTACTCACTCACTCATTCACTCACTCACTCACTACCATTCAACATCCTCATTAAAATTTCCCACTCACCTTGGGTCGATCAGCTGATCGTGATGATTGATGATGGGAAGGCATTTTTTTTTTCAAACGGTTGCTGGTTGATTTAATGGGTTATTTTTTTTTTGAGCGTTGATATTTCCCGGGATTGTTGATCTTAAGGTAGGGGTTGATGGGCTGATGGGGATTGATTGACGACTCAGTCATTGATCGATTTCTTCATGATTGACGATGATTTGGGAGTTTGGGTTTTTAAATCCCTGAGGTGAATAAAAAATAAACAAAATGTTTTAGTAATAAAGTTCTTGTCTGATAAGACTCTATATCGAAATTTCATATTATATTGAATGAGTGGGCTTACAAAATCTATATCATTTCTATATCTTTCTATCTATCTATCTTAATAATATGTTATAATATATATTATACTTTCATTAATACATACTTTTAATGTATACATATATGTATGTGTGTGTATTATAAAATAATTATTTTTTATTAGTAACAAAACATATTTTAAACTTATATTTATATTTATAGATAATATAGTTATGTAGTATATTTTTTTACTCTAAGTTTATTACATTATTGTTGTTGTTGTTTTTGGGTTTTTCTTCTTGTTGTTGTTGTATTTTTTTGTTGTCATGTTGTAGAGTCTTTACATGTGAAAACCATGTCGACAACAAACTGTTAGCCTTCCCCCTTTCCACAAGCACGAAAATTGGTCCTGTCATACTCGTCCTCTCTCCTCTCTCTCCTCTCTCTCTTCTTCTCTCTTCTTCTTTTCCTCTCTCTCTCCCCTCTCTCTTCTCTCTTTCTCTCTCCTAATTCTCTCTCTCTCTCCTCTCTTCTGTCGTCTGTCTTCGTCCCTTCTCTCCTCTTGTCTTTCTCTCCCCCTCCCCCCCCCTTGTATATTTTGTTTTCTGTAATGATCAATTTCGCATTTTAATCACTGTCTTTTCCTTTATTTTAAAACAATACAAGTTATTAGGTGAACTAAAATTTTTGAAAACTTCCCTTTACAACCTACCAATTATCTGTCTCAAATTAAGTAGTGTTGAAAGAGAAAGACATCATTAAGTCAATAATAAGAGACCAGTACATCATAAGGATATCAAAGGGGGTAGAAATTTTTTTACTGTTGTTTTGTAGGTCAGTGGGAGGGTGGTAACCAGTTCCCTTTACAAAGAATGTTTCATCTCCCGTTTTTCTAGAACAATGGCAGACCTGCTAAATCGGACGATTTTGTTTTTTGTTTTTGTTGTTTTTCTTTTCTTGTTTTTGTTCTTGTTGTTTTTGTTGTTTTTTCTTGTTGTTCTTATTTTTCTTTTTGTTGTTGTTGTTGTTCTTTTTCTTGTTTTGTTGGGGTTTTTGTTCTTGTTGTTTTTTTTTTCTTTTTAATTTGTTGTTGTTGTTGTTTTTGTTGTTCTTGTTGTTCTTGTTGTTGTTGTTCTTGTTCTTGTTTTTGTTCTTGTTTTTGTTGTTGTTGTTCTTGTTTTGTTCTTGTTCTTGTTTTTGACGACGCAAAACGACGATAATGATGATGATGATGGTAATGATGATGATGGGGTGGTGATGATTGATGTGATGATGAGGGATGATGATGATTACAACAACAAAACAGAAATAAAAATAAGTAGTAGTAGGGGTGGTAGTAGTAGTATTTTATAATTTTGATAAAAAGGGATAATAACAACAACAATAATGAATAACAATATATGTTTATGAGGGATGATGTGATGATGATATGTGTGATGATGATGATAACAACAACAAAAACAAAAAACAGCAATAAAAAATAGTGTAGTAGTGGTTGAGTGTAGTGGGGTTTTTAAATATTGATATTTTAAAATGTAATCCCCAAAATTTAAAAATGTGTGGATGATGATGTTGATAAATTATGATGATGATGATGTGATGAGATGTGATGATGAGGGCACAACTCTTGTAAAAAAATAAAATCAAAGTAGCTTCTTACCATTCACGAAAGCCTTCAGCACAACAAAACAAACCTTTAGGTAAAAAGCACACGCACATTGGAGGGTGGGGGGGGGGGGGACAGAAGGGGCAGTGGCACGATGATCGGACACTTAGAGGAAAAAGTACTGGACAAGAAAAAAAAAGTATGTCTTCAAGTTTTGTTTTTAAAGGAAGACAGAGTGGGTGAGTGTTGAGGACAAAGGGAATGTTCCAGTTGTGGAACATAGATTAAAGAATTTTGTAAAAAAGAGTATCAGAAACAAAAGGAGTTCTTTTTTCCACAAAAACCAAACAACATCATTTTTTGGTTAAAATTTTAAATGTGTGATTTTATGCTTTTGCGTTTGCTGGTTGCTTTTGCTTTTTGTTTATTTTACTGGCAAAAATGAACAATAAAAATTTTTTTAAAAACACTTTTTGGGTTTACCTTTTCAATTTTTGCTGCTTTTTATCATTATCATTTTTTATGGAGGATTGAAAACATAAAAAAGGTCCGGAGAGTGCCGGGGACTGCTTGAGTGCGTTTAACAACTAAAGAGGAAATGTTTTTTTTAAATAAGCCTCCCCCACGATCCATAGAACACTAGTAACTTATAGTTCTGGTCCCGCTGTGGGGAAATCACTGAGTTTCAAAAAGCGTCAGCATTGTGACCCGTACATTTTTTTTCTTTGTAAAAGTTTCTGGGGTAGGCTCATAATGCATGCTCAGTTCAAAGATTTAGTGTATGGAGAAACAGCAGGTACCTTTTGTGTGGTCTTTTGCGGTAAAAGGGATTTTGATACTGGGGTTTAAAAAAGCTCGTTGGGTTTTTAGTCCCCCCAAAATGCGTATAAGATGTTTTGCTTGAAACCTTTAATGAAAGAAGAATGGCAAAACATGTACACATGCCCAAAAAGTAATATGGGTTTGAGGAAGTTTGCTGTTGTTGTTTTTGTTGTTGTTTTTGTTGTTGTTGTTGTTGTTGTTTTAAGGAGCTGGATCGAAAAAAGTTTATTTTTTGATTTTCGGCAAGGGTTAATTTCATGCAGAGGGGAGAGGTAGAATGAATATTTACAACAAACATTGAGATATGGGGTTCCCCCCAAAGGTTCCATTCTTGGCCCTTCCTGTTTTTTTTGTAACTACTCATTTCCCCCAATTGGAACCAAACATTTTGTGATCATCATCTCTTTGCTGCGACCCACAAATACAGAATTTACCACTTCCAGCAAAATGAAAGGAATTATTCCACACTCCAATTTCAAATGCTTAAACACTATGATGAAAACCAACTTCGATGATAAGAAGAGGCTCGCGAAAGTCCCCAATATGTAGTTGTTATTTTGTTTAAGTTATTAATTTTTTTCTTTAGTAGGGGGGGGTGGCCCTTTTTTTAAATGAAATACTGAAGTCTAAGTCTATCTGCTGTCTGTCTGTCTGTCGTCTGTCTGCTGTCGTCTGTATGTATGTCTCACTCTCTCTCTCCATAACAAACACAAAACACCAACACACACACAACCACCAACAAAACAACACTACACACACAAAAACAAAACCCCCACACACACCACAAACACCCAGAGTAAGCAGATAAAACAGTCTGGAATGTCTAGGGCAACCAGCGGACCTCCACACCCCGTCACGATGACGTTGGGATCACCCCTCCCCTCTATGGGGTAATATGGTGTCTATATTTAGATCAGACGTCTCGCTGCTCTCTTTTAGACCCCGTTCAGAGGCAAAATAATGTTATTTTTTATTTTTAAAGATGTCCAGTTTTTCTTTGGGTTTGAAGTAACGTTTCGTTTTTTATTATTAAATTTATTAATTACAGTTATTTTTATTGTTTTTATCAATGTAATTGTATTCCTTTTTTGAGAGAGGTTGAAAAAAATACAAAAAACATGTCCCCGGGGGTGAGTGATTATCTCAGCAATGCCAACTGGAAGGTTTGGGGGGTTTCAAATCCCCGTCAGTCCTTTCAAAAATCTTGGGGATTTTTTCGCACAAAAACCTGCTCCCCACCCAGATTGGGGCATGTTGGGGGGCCATTGGAAAGCGGGACCATAAATTTTTACCCTATCCACTTTCCAGATGCCTCCCTTTTGGAGGTTGCTAAATTTTCTTATCAACATCAAAAGGTTCTGATCTTAAAAGCCTGACTGAGCCAGGATAGATAGTAAGCTAGACTAACCCCTTTCAAAACCTTTCAACCCAGAGGGGAATTCTTAACCCGTTTTTAAAATTTGTTATCGTCACCATCCCCATTTCTTTGTGAAAAAGGGGGGCTTTTTTTTGGGGGCCCCATTAAGTTGGGGGAAAAAAAAAAAAGAGGACTAAAAATAAAAAAATTTAAAAAAAATAAAAAAAGGGGGGGGGTTTTAAAAAAAAAATAAGGGGGGTAAAAAAAAGGGCAGGCCCCCCCCAAAGGGGATTTGACAGAGGGGTTTTTGAAAACCCCCTTTCCAAGTGAGGGGAAATTTTTGAAAAAAAGACGAAGTACCCCCAACCCCCCAAAACCCGGGGCCCGCCATACCCTGGTACTTTTAAAAAAATATAGTTTTTTTCTCACTGTGGGAATACGTCTGACAGATTAAGCCATGACGTCATTTCCTTAAATGTTACTCGCGATCTTTTAAAGGGGGGAAGCGAGTTTTTGGGGGTTTTAAAAATATCGGTTTAAAACCCCGAACCTAATCGTGCGTTTTCAGAAAAATTTTTACCAATAATTCGCTTTTGAAAGAAACCGCAGCACTTTTTTTAAATTTTTCGGGGTTAAAAAAAGTTGCCCCAGTTTTTCCCTTGGTTTTGAGAACAAGAGAGAAAAATCTTTTTTTTTCATGAAGTGTGTTTGAGAACGAAAACCCCCCACAACAAAAGTCCGTAGATACTTACTTTTGGGGAAAACTATTTTACAACCCCCTGCAATAGTGCGGTTTTTTAAATGCTTTTTTAAAACCCTGAGTAAAAAGGGGCAAAAGAAAAGCAAATGTAAAACCGCTTTTTTAAAAAAAAAGAAAAACCCCCAAAAAAATCAGTATTCCGGAAGTCGAACTGAAACCCAATGATGCTAAATGTTTAGAAAAAAAAAAATTTTTTTTTTAAAAAGTAAAAAAACCGGGGTTTAAAACACCACAAAAAACCCCCCAAAACCCCCAAAAAAACCCCCCAAAACACACACACACCCCCCTTTTATTTTTCTCTCTTCTCTCTCTTCTCTCTTTCTGCCCCCCCCCTCTTCTTCTCTCTTTTTTTTTTTTTTTCCCTCACGCTCTATTTTTCTGGTCTCCCCCACCCTCTCGTTTTGTCTAACTAGTTAAAAACCCTCCCCTTTTATTTCACCCCCCCTTATAGGTGATTTGGGGAAAAACCCCCTTTAATTTTTTTGGTTCTAAGTCGAAGTTTTAAAACTGAAGTCGGGGTCTGCTGACTGCCTTCTTTCGTTCTTATGTGTGTCGGGGGGGGTTGCGTGTTTGTGCATGAAACCCTTTTCCCCGTACTCTTTGTATACATCTCTTTAAAGTTTTTTTTGTCTTTTAAAAATTGTGTGTGGGGTCTTTTTTCCCCTTTTGTTTGGGTGGTGTTCTGTTTTCGTGTGGTTTTTTTCGAGAAAGGGCTAAAAAACCAAGGAAAAGGGAAAAAGAGGAGGTTTTTAAAAAAAACAATAACAAAGACCAAAAAAAGGGCTTTCCCCCCCCCCCCCGAAAACCCCCCCCCCCCCCCCCCCCCAAAAATTCCCCCCCACCCCCCCCCGAACCCCCAAGACATTTTTTGAAAGGGGGGGTTTTTTCCCAAGGAAAAAGCTGGGAAAAGGGGGTGGGAGATGAAGGCTTTTCAGCATACCCCAAACACAAAACCCCACCCCAACAACAAACCCCCCGGGAAAAACCACCAGGGCCGTAGGGCAGACCCCCCACACACACCACACAAAAAGGGGGAGGGGGAAGAAGACCAAAAGGGAAAGAGACGGGAGAAAAAAAGGGGGTCAGAAAACAGGAACAAAAAAACAAAAGGAAAAGAAAAAGAAACCCCCCAAAAGGAGAAACGGGAAAACAAAAAACAGCAAAAACAGAGGGGGGGGGAACAGAAGACAGAGAGAGAAAAGGGGGGGAGGGGTAGGGGGTTTTGAGAGAAGGAAGAGAGAAAAAGAGGGGAAAGAGAGAAAAAAAATGACGAAAATGAAGAATAAAAAATTTTGGGGGTTTTTTTTTTCCCCTTCGAAACTTTATAAAAAAGGGGACAACACTAACCTATAACAGAAAAAGAAAAAAGTTGTAAACCCCTGTGAAAAACAGGGGCTAGTTTTTTTTTTTTTTTTTTTTAATTTTTTTTTTTTGGTTTTTTTTTTTTTTTTTTTTTTTCCCAAAATACAAAAGCGGAACGAAAACAGCCCGGGTTGAAGTGGAAATTTTTTATAAATTGCAGCGACAAAAGATAATTTTTTCGGAGGGCCTGTCGAAAAAACCCCCCGTAAAAAGGGGTTTTACATGATGATGATGTTGATGGGGATGAGGGGCTGATGATGATGTTTGATGTATGATGATGTATTTCGATTGTGACGAATTTGTATGTTAAGGGAAATATATTAAAAATTTTAAAAAATTTTACCTCTCTCTCTCTCTTCTCTTCTCTCTCTCCCCTTTCCCTTTTCTCTTCTCTCTCTTCCCCCCCCCCTTTTTTTTTGTGTGTGTGTTTGTTTTTTGTGTTGTGTGTGTGTGGGTTTTGGGGTGTGTGTGTGTAACAGGCGTGTGTGTAGTAGTTAGTGTTGTGGGGGTGTGTGGGGTGTGTGTGGGTGTGTTGTGTGTGGGGTGTTTTGTGTGTGTTTTGGTGGTGTGTGTTTGGTTTGTGTTGGGGTGTGTGTGTGTGTGTGTGTGTTTTCCCCAAGTGTTTTTTGGGGTTTATTTTCAGTGCGTTTTGGGGAGGTCCCAGGGTTTTTAGTGAGTGCTGTATTTTGTTTGTTATGTTGTTGTGGTGGTGCTGCTTTATGGGTGTTTAAAATATTTTGTGTTTTTAGCTTTTTTTTTTTCACCGAAAAATGGGGGTTTTACGAAAACGAGGTAAAAGAAAGGGTGTAGCAAGGCACTTTTTCCAACAAAAATGAATAAGGGAATGAAAAAAAGAAAAAATAAAGAAAAAAAAATAAATGAATGAAAAATGAAGAATGAATAAAAGAATGAATGATAAATTGGGTTACTATCATCTTTTATTCCCCACTCACTCACCACTCATTCACTTTTTTATTCACTCACTCATTCACTATTTCAGTCGCCAGTGTCATCGATCGATTATTTTATTTGGAGAAGGATATTTTTTAAAAAAACCGGTTGCGGGTTTATTTAAGGGTTATTTCTTGTTTGAGCGTTTTATTGGGTTCCTCGTTTTGTTTTCGATTAGTTTTTATTGTTTGATAAATGAGGTTTTGTTTTTACTGATCAGTTTTTTATTGTTTCTTTAAAAAAATTTGTTCGATTTGTTTTGGTTTTTTGGGGTTTGAATACAGGGAGATTGAATAAAAATAAAAAAAAGGTTTTAGTAATAAATTTCCTTGTTGATAATTTACTCTTATCAAAATTTTTCTTTATATTGAATGAGTGGTGTATTTTAAAATATTTTTTTTTTTATTTTTAAAATTTTATTAAAATTTTGTCATATTTTTATATATTTATATATAAAATACATTTTTGAAATTTTTTAAAAATAGACATTGTTTTTATTTTCATATTATTTTCCCAAAAAAATGTTAATTTTTTTATAAAAAATTTGTGTGGGGTTTGTGTGTGTGGGTTTTTGGGGGTGTTGGGGGTTTTTTTGGTGTGGGGTTTTGTGTTTTTGTGTATTATCTAAGTATTTTTTATTTATTGTTGTTGTCATTGTTGTTATTTTGTTGTTGTTGTTGGTATTCTTGTTTTTGTCATTATTCCCTTAGAGCCCTCAGGGGATTTAGTTTTTTTGGGTTTTTATTTAAACCCCACCGTACCTTCGCCTAGAAGCGGGTCATTGAATGCAACCCCAGGGAAAGTGTTCCCCAGTTTTTTATGGGGCCCAGCCAACGGGGAGGGGGGGGCGAACGGGGGAAAAGGAAGACAACAGAATTCATTGTTTCTAAAAAGGGGACCCGGCCCCGAAAAAACGATGAGATCAAGGCCCCTATTTTGGGGGCAGGGAAGGGAAAGGGGGGAAGTCACGGGGCCCTCGGGGGGGGGGGCCAAACTGAATAAATTGAGTTCACCCCATTTAAAAGCAACGTCTGGTTTCCCAAAAAAGGGGTGAGGTTACAATCCCCGGGGTTCTTTTTTTGGGTTTTGTAAATTATTTTTTTTGGCAAGGGACAATGAAATTAAAAACCCCCCCTGATTTTCCGGGGGTATATAGTTGAGTTTTAGTTGAGTGCAACTGATTGTCAGCCGGAATAGTCTTTTGGGGGGGAAGCGTTAACGAAGACTAAAGGTCCCTGGTTAAACCCCCGGGGGCCGGAACGGAACGGCCGGGGGGTTTACACTTTTTTTTTTTTTTTTCTTTTGTGATCTGTTTTTTAAAGTAAATTGATTTTTTAGGGGTTGAAAAGGTTTATTTTAAAATTTTTCTCACTGTTTTTTTTCTCATTCTTTTTGAAAATTTAAAAAGGGTTAAAATGTTTTTATTTATTTGTTTTTTTCTTTCTTTCTTTCTTTCTTTTTCTTTCCCCTTTTATTGTTTTTTTTTATCTATTTATTCATTTATTTATTTTTTTATTTATTATTTTTTTTCTTTCGTTCTTTGTAATATTTTTTCCCCCTTATTTTTTATTTATTTTGGAATTTACAAAGTCAGACTTCCGTCAAAAGGCCCTGGATTCGACCCTTTGGGGAAATCATACCTCCCCCCTTTTGGGGTTTTAAAGTGGGGGACATTTTCCCTTTTCCCATATTCATATGTACAGCCCTTTTTTTTTTTAAACCCCTCGAAAGATTTCACACATGTAAAAAAAACCAAAAAATTTGCACTTTAAAAAATGTGAAAGTCATGTCAGGTCTGGGGGGGTTGTCCCAAACATGAACACTACACATGCGGGGTGTTCAGAACGAACAGCCCACAAGTACACACCCAACATCTACACCTTTCAGAAAAATGACTCGGCCAAAAAAAAAAAAAAGGAAAGGGAAGGGAAAAGGGAAAGGGAGGGGGAAAATGGGGAAAGGGAAAAAGGGGGGGGGAAAAAGGGGAAAGGTAGGGAAGGGAGGGAAAGGGTAGGGAAAGGGGAAGGTAGGGAAGGGGGGGAAAGGGTAAAAAAAGGGAAAATTGGGAAAAGGGGGGGGAAAAAGGAGGGGGGGAAAGGGTTTTGGGAAGGGGGGGAAAGGGCCCCGGGAAAAGGAAAAAAGGGAAAGGGGAAGGAAAGGTAGGTGGGGGAAAGGAAAGGTGGGGGGGGAAAAAGGAAAGGGTTTGGTTTGGGGAAAAAGGAAAAGGGTATTTAGGGGGGAAAAGGTGGGAAAGGGAAAAAAAAGGGAAAAGGGGGAAGGGAAAAGGGAAAGGGGAAAGGAAAGGTGGGGAAAAAGGAAGGAAAGGGGGGGAAAGGGAAAGGGAAAAGGTGGGGAAAAAAAGGGAAAGGGGGGAAGGGAAAAGGGGGGGGGAAAGGGGAAGGAAAAGGGTTTGGGGAAAGGGGGAAGGGGGAAGGAAAGGGGGGGAAAAGGAAAGGGGGGGAAAGGGGGAAGGGAAAGGGGGGGGAAAGGGGAAAAAGGGGAAAAGGTGGGGAAAGGGGAAAGGAAAGGTGGGGGGGGGGGGGAAAAGGGGGGGAAAGGGAAAGGGAAAGGGGGGGAAAGGGGGGAAGGAAAGGTGGGGAAGGGGGAAAGGAAAAGGGGGGGGAAAAGGGGAAAGGGAAAGGGGTGGGGAAAGGGGAAGGGGAAAAGGGGGGGAAAGGGAAAGGGGGGGGGAAAAGGGGGAAAAAGGTTTAGGGAAAAAGGGAAAGGGAAAGGGAAAAGGGGTGGGAAAGGGGAAGGGGAAAAAGGAAAGGGGGAGGAAGGGGAAAGGGGAATCGTGGGGGGGGGAAAAGGAAAAATTTTTAGGGAAAGGGGAAAGGGGGGGGGAAAAGGGAAAAAAAGGGAAAGGGGGAAGGAAAAGGGGGGGAAAGGGGAAAGGAAAGGAAAAAAGACAGAGGGGAAAAAAAAGGGGAAGAAAAAGGAAAAAAGGACAGAAAGTAAGACAGAAGACAAAAAAGGGAAGAGGGAAGACAGACGGGAAGACGGGGGAAAAGACAGACAAAAGGGAAAGGGGGAACAGAAAAAAGACAAAAACAAAAGGGAAAAAGGCCCGACAGCAGAGGGAAAAACCACGGAAGGGGGAAAAGGGACAAAAAGAAAGACAGCCCGAAAAAAAGGGAAAAATAGAAAAAGAAGAAGCCAACAGCCAAACAACCCAACACCGACCAAAAACCCAAAAAAAAACCCCAAACCCCCCCCAAACCCCAAAAACCAAAACCCCAAACCCCCCCCCCCAACCCCCCAAACCCACCCCCATCAAAAACCCCAACACCAACCCAAAAAAAAAAACCAACAGCCCAACCGCCCAAAACCCCAAACCAAAACCCCCAAAACCCAAAAAAAACCCAAAACCCAAAACCCAAAAAAACCAAACCCCAACCAACCCAACCCAAAACCCAAACTCCCCCAAACCCCAAACCCAACCTTTAAACATATCGGGGAATTAGTAAAAATTTTTTGGGGGTAAAGGGGGTTATCGTTGTTTTTTGATTTTGGGATGGAGGGGGGGGGATGGATGGAGGGGAAAACTTTTTGGGGGGGGGGATTGTTTTGAGTGATGGATGATTGAGTGGGGTTTTGTTTGGGAAAAAAGGACTGATTAGTGAGGGATGGTTTTGGAGCGTTTGAGATCAATCAATCAACTGAAAAAAACACTTGATTTTTTTTTTTGTTTTCCCCCCCCCCAAAGAAAAGGGTTTGTAAAAAGCCCTTTCGCAAAAACAAACAAACAAACAAAAACTGAAAATAAGTAAAAAAATAAAAAAAAAGAAATGATACATTAATAAACAGTTTTTAAATAAAGCAATGATACTTTTTCAAGTAAAAAAAACATAATCTTTTCTCTGATATTTTACAAAAAAACCCGAAGAAAAAAAAAAACCCCAAAAGGGGAACAAGTAAGAAGTCCCCACCAGACAACAGCCCATAACAAACTCACGCGAAGGTCCCATATATGTGTGTAAATCTTCTTCTTTTTCTTCTTGGCGTACCTGTCCAATCATTGGTCCGGGCGGGAAGCACCCGCCCTTTTTCCAGTTTCCTGTTGCACCCTGGATTTTGGTTGCAGCGGAGTTTTCGGGTGGGCCCACCCGCCCTTTTCTTGCCCCCTGGTGAAGGGGACATTTTTGGAGTTATTTTTGGGGTTTTTGGTTTTTTTTGCCGCGGGGAAAGGGGTTTGGGGAGGGCCCAGTTTATTTTGGGGTACTTGGCTGAAAAACCTTTTGTGTGCCCAGTGCCAACCTCCCAGGGAACTTGTGCTCTTAGAAAACAGGGGGTAGTCATCTCGTGGCTGGGGGGGGAAAAGGGCCCCCTGATGATTCTTTTTTTCACTGTAGCGACGTGTTTTTGGGGGTTTTGTTTTTCTGGCTCCCCCTTTGCAAGCATATCAGCCGTCTTTCCCCCCGGGACTCCCCCAAAGGGGCTGGGACCACGGGTGTGTAAATGTTTTTCAAAAAAGAGATATAAAAAAAAAAAGCAAAAAAAAACCCTTTTATGCAGAATTTTTTAACCTGTATGTCCTTGGGCCCAGGATCAGCAATGCCCTCGCTTTTTGTGTAAAAAGAAATTTTTTGTTTGATTCCCCCGTAAAGGGATTGCAGGGACCTCCAGATAAATAGTACCCCACTTTGGAAATTTTGTATTAAATTTTTCTTTTTCTGTCCTCTTTCTTTCCCCCTTTTTCCCCTTTTGTTTTGTCTTTTTTTTTTTCCGTACTTTCTTTTTGGGGCCCATTCCCCTGTATTTCGATAAAAATTGAACACTGTCCCCCTAGGTTTGAAAATTGGAAATTTTATTGATGATTTTTAAATCAAAAGAATGGGGTAGGGGAAAGGGTTTTTTGGGAAACGCATCCCTGTTTAAATTTTTTTTACATTATTTTAATTTATATATATATATTAAAATTATATATATAAATTTTTAATAAAAATATTTTATATATAAAAATATATGTTTAAGGTTCTTTTTTTTTTTAAAATATTTTTTCGGTATTTTTAAAAAACCCCCTTTTGTGAAAAATTTGGGTTTTGGGGAAATGGTCAACCCCTAAATTTTTGTGCATGAACGCATTGTTTTATCATCATATACCCCCCCCTGCCTCAGGCTTTGGCGACCCGGGGGCCCCCCCATATGTAGTACCCCTTGTTTTTAAAAAAAGGGCCATTTCCACCCTTTGCCTCAGCCCCCCAAAAAGCCCCCCCCCAACATTTTCCCCGGGTCTCCCGGAACTTTTTCCCCTTTTTTTTTCCCCTTTTTGGGCCAAAGGTGCTTAATTCCCTTTTCCTTTTGGAGGTGAGGATGGTCAGCCCTTTGTGACCGGGGCTGCATGATCCGAAAGGGTTTTCTCTGTATTTTTTTTTTTTGTTTTTTTTTTTAAATCTTTGGTCGTGTTTTGCAAAGTTTTTTTCTAAAGGAACCCCCCCTTTGCATCTTTTTTTTCCCTTGTTTTTGTTGTTTTTGTTGTTGTTGGGTTCTTTCCCCCCCTTTTTGGGTTAAAATATTTTTAGGTTATATGTTCCCCGGGAGAGGAAAAAATCTGAGCTAACTTATGATATATCTAACGCATTTAAAAAATGTCCCCCCGGGGTAATTTGGGGGAAATTTGTAAAACTATACAAACGTGTTTTTGGGAAAATTCTGTACGGGCTAATTTCAAATAACAGGGAGATTTTGATGTAATTTTCCGGGGGCCCCAATAAAAATTAGAAATACAATTTTTTGGTGTACAGCAAAAGGGGAAAAAAATCTTTTTGCTAAATGTTTTCCCCCCTTTAAAAAAAGTGTTACCAAAAGGGGCAACCCGGGGGGCCCCTTAAAGCCCCCTTGTGCTTCGATTTGGGAGCAAAAAAAAACCCCGTTGTGGGGTTCCCGCCCCAAAAGTAATTTTCAAATTTGGCGATTTTGTGATTTTTAAACCCCTTTTTTTCATATACTTGACATAACAATCTTCTCTTAGGGACCCCAAACCCCCCCGACAGGGGGTAAAGGGGACACAGAAGGGGGAAAATATAGATAGACGGGGCAGATAGAAGCAGGGGGTAGACGACGAGGCAGCAGCCCAGACAGAAGGGGATTGAGTACAGTTTTGGGTTTTTTTGAAAAAAAAATATGTTTATTTGGGTTGTTGATATACAATTCCCCCTTTCACAGTAAACGTACCCTATAGCTTGAAAAAAAATATATTGTACTGAAACCTTTTGGGGTGTAAAATGTCGTATTTTGGGTTCTGTCCCAAAAATGGCGCCCTTTTTTGGGAAACCACCCGGGCCTTTTTTTTTAAATTTCCCCTTTCGGGAATTTTTGTTTCAGTGCCCCCCCTTTCCCCTTTTTTCCATACTGATGTCGGGTGTTTTTTGGATCAATGTAGGTGCATTCTCAAAAATTTATATAAGAAATTGTAATTGTAGGGGATGCCCGCTTCACATTTCATCACTTCTTGATATCACCCACTTTGAGGCTTTTTTAATGTCGCCCCCCACCCAAATTCTTTTGATTTCACCTTTCCCCCTTTTGGGGAAAAGGAAAAACACTTTTTCATAAACTCCTGGCATTTTGGGGTCCCCATTTGGGGTTTTCCTTTTTCTTTTTGGAAACATTCTTATCTTTCTTTTTCTCCATTTTTCGTTTTTTCCCTGTTCCCTAAGCCTTTTAGAGTGAAAAAAGGGTTCGTGCTTTTTTTCAATGGCATCACGAAGATGCAGCCCATACATTGAGGAACCAGGGATGGGTAGCCCCTTAAAGCCAACAGCCCCTTTATCCAATGGGGAACCGAGCAAAGGGGGGGGGAAAAGACGAAAAGGGCCCCCCGGGCGACATTTTATCCGCCATACGTAAATTTCCTCCCGCTTTCCACCCAAAAAGGAGGGCCCCCGGTCCAAAACCCCTTTGGCCCATCCCAAAAAAGGGGAAAAGAAAAAAATTAAAAGGAAAAAAAACCCCCCCAAAAGGGGAAGGTTTGCCCAAAAAATTGCTGTTTGTGTGGGAGTGGGTACAGATGTGTTCAGTAAAAAAAATGCTTCCGGCCACAAACGGCATGCGCTAAAGTGATGCCAATGATCCGGGGTCATACAAAAAAGGAGCCAGACCAAAAATTTTGGATGGACGCCGGGGTTTTAAAAAGGGAAAAGCAAACCCCCAGGACACGTTTAAATTGACAGAAAACCCCACAAACGCTGAAAACCTCATAGTTTCGAATGAAAGAATCCCGCCTTACTGCTAAATGTTGGTCCATTATTTTCTTTCGCTTTATAGTTTCCACGAAATTCAGCATCAGCAATACCAATCTTCTATAACATCCCCATCAAAATGAGCACAAAAATTTTTCCAGAATACTAGATACCGTCTTTTCCCCTGCCAAAAATAGTCTGTAAACTAGAACGGCTTTTCCCCAAATGGTAAATATAGAAGGTCCGAGAAAAATGGGGGGAAAAAAATTTTTCCCCGAGATCCTTCATGTTGATATTTCCCCTTTTCGGGGGCATAGCAGTGTGACAAAAAAGGAGGGGGAAAAATTTAAACAGAGCTTTTTTTGTCTGAAATTTTTTTTTGGCGATTTTAGTCTGTATTGATCCTTTTCCGTAAGTTTTTGGGGGGGGTTAAGTCGGGTATCCGGGAAATTTCCAGTTTGGGGCAGGGGGTTAAAGCGTTTTTTTTCAATCACTCGGGTCCCGTTGCCCCTTTTTAAAATTTTTAGGTTCTTTAAAAACCCGGGTGTAAACAAAAAAAATTTTTTAAAAAACGTGTTTATTGAAATTTTGAAATGGATTTTTGTGAAAATTTAATTTTTTCCCCCCAAAAGGGTTTTTTAAGGGTTTGGGGGGAAAACCCAAAAAGTCAAGGGAAATTTAAAACGAAGATCAAAAAATCGGGGGTTTTGGCATGGGCTGTGAGAGTTATGTTCCCCATGTAGCAGAAGATAGTTTTAAAAAAAGTGGGGTTTTCCCATGAAGTGAATGTTTGTCAAAAAAAGTCAATGCGTAGTGACATCGAGATAAGACATGAAAAAGTGAATGGGGTTAATTTTTTGGAGCAGTAAAAGCCAGGGCCCTTTCCCAAAAAAACCCTTTATCATAGGGCATTTAATGTTACAAAATCGTTTCATCTTTGTAAGGGCAGTGATGGATCCCTCAAAAAAGGTTTTTTGACACGTTGCCCCCCCTCAGACATTGTAATACCCCCCCATGTTACGTTTTGGGGGGGATGTTTTAAACATCCCAATTTGGGCAGTTTCCTTTTCGCCATTGTTTTTTTGAAAAACTTTTGGGGAAAATTGTCCCCTGTTAATGTTTTAAAAACCTTCTTGCAGGACCATAATCCCCAAACCCCCAAAAACCCCAAAACCGGAAAAAAACTTTACCATGAAAATAAATTGAAACATTTTCCCTTTAACCCATTCAACTTTTTGGGCAAAATATCGACAGTTTTTCAAAAAAAGACCAATACCCCCAAAGCCCCCCAAAAAAACGAACCCCCGTTCACAGGAACAGTATTTTTCATCACTATCATCAAAACATTTTGGGTTTTTCCCCCTCACCCCGCAGTCACTTTTGAATAATTTGAAAGTTCCTACACACGTATTAAGTTTAAAACAGGGGAGGATATTTTCGTGATTGCGCCCTTTTTATCACTTTCCATCAGAAAATTCGTTTCCCCTCACCCAAAAAAAAGTGTGTAATGGCGTAACCCTAGCGCACTGAAAAAAAGGCAGTTTTTCTTGGGTGAAACCAAATCACTTTTTGGTATAGAGCTCTTGGT
>JAPXFY010004533.1:0-17694 GCA_030674185.1 Monoplex corrugatus | reverse complement strand
TTTCGGCATCAACGAGAAGCAACAAACAAAGAACCAAACAAACAAACAAATAAACAAAGATTCGAAGATTTTCGGGGATTGCTTAAAAAATGAAGTCTAGTATTTGTTTTGAACTTTAAATCTTTGAAACAGATAATTTTGCTTTGCTAACATTCTACAGCGTTATATCTTGTCAAAATGAATAATAAACAAATGTTAAAACATCCATTTTGGGGAGATGTGTGTGTGTCATTTTGTGATTTCTCTCATTCTTGTGAACCTTCCCTTGTGCCAGCATTCCACCCACTCCCTTCGTTTTAGTGTTTTGTTTCTTCCTTCCTTCCATCCCTTCTCATCTCATCTCATCTCATCTCTCTCTCTCTCTCTCTATCTCTCTGTCTTTCTTTCTTTCTTTCTTTCTCCACCCCCTCCCTTTGCTCTCTCTCTCTCTCTTTTATTTTTGATCATTTCTATATTTTAACTTTTTATTTCTGTCATTTTTTTGTTTCTGCCCACTGACGAAAAGAAATATTACCAACACTGAACAAGTCATGGCCAGGCGTGTCTGTTGTGATGACATCAAAAACATCTGGATACGTGAGTGTGCATAAATCCAAACGTTATTTGGTGAAGTGGAGTGTAAGTGTTCCAGTTGGCAATCTCGTCATGGTTAGTTTTGTCAAGTTCGCAAGTCGCTTAGACGTAGAATTCACCCTGTACATCTATACTTCAAAGGGCTCTAAAACACTGGTATGGCACAACAAATACGACAGACATTATGACAAAGTCTGCATTTTCAAGACCGTCAAATTGAGCATCAGTGGTAACATTAAACGTGCTGCTGGTTGTGCTGATGGACGTTGCTTTGAACTTTTATTTTCTTATCACAATGATTCCACAATGCCTGTGTACGTAGCGAGTAACTTATTCAACTGCTCTGTAGTTTACTATTCTAGTTTTCAGCATCATCTAGATTGTGACCTGAAGACAGACTGTGACGATGCACGGGATGAAACAGAGCACTGTCCTTACAGCAGTCCTGACTGTCAGGGTTTGGTGGCCTTATGTAACCACTGCTATCAGTTTGTCAACCCTGACATTATACGTACATTTAATGTTGATGAAAGAAAAAGCATCAGAGCAGCTAAGGAGTACTGTAGCTCACATGGAGGTAGACTGGGGGTACCGTATTGTGAATATGACTGGTGCAGTGTGATTTTAAATGGCACCAAGCGACACAGGTTTATTGTGTACCGTGCTTGGACTGGTTTGTCTTATAGTGGTCTGTCTGTTCCTAATATGTATAGAAAGACAATACATAACGAGGACAGGACTGTTCTGTATCATACAGTTGATGTCTATTTTATTTCAGGCCATTTTTTCGGAACTAAAGACAGATATATCATGGTAAATTGGCTTGGGATTATTGCTATAGAGCCAAGAATGATTGTGTATGATGTAGGAGCGATTTGTGAATTCAAGACCAATAAGACAACACAGAGCTCTAGTCATCCAGTAGCAATATCACTGAACAACACACACTTGTTCTTTCCCACAGGACAACAGTCTCTGACCACATGCCAGGATAATTATGTGACACATACATTCCTGTCATGTGGTTCACATCTGTATAACGTGTGTGGGCAAAGACACACACCTTGTAGTTACGTCAGTCACTCATCATACAGACATGGTGGGTTTGATTCAACAGATCGCCATGACACTTCAGTTCCCTTGTTTACCTGTGCTGATGACGTCACCACGCTGCCATACACCCTGGTATGTGACT
The DNA here is from genome assembly GCA_030674185.1 of Monoplex corrugatus. Lineage (NCBI taxonomy): Eukaryota > Metazoa > Mollusca > Gastropoda > Littorinimorpha > Ranellidae > Monoplex > Monoplex corrugatus. The sequence continues at coordinate 15,926 of JAPXFY010004533.1, read as the reverse complement.
TCAGACCTGACTGTCTGGATAAGAGTGATGAATCATTCTGTCAACATCCTCCTTGCGTCAACATGTTTACCTGTACTAACGGTCAGTGTGTATCCCATGACAATGTGTGTGACCTAGTGTCCCACTGTCTGGATAAATCAGATGAATTCTGTACAAGATTCAGAGAAAAGGAAAAATCAGTAAAAGACCTGTTTCCCTACTTTCCATCTCCTGCTGTCATCACTTTCAATGGCATCGACGCTTTTACTGTAACACCAATGAAGCTGAATGAGTCCTGTCCTGACAGCCATTATCGTTGTCCTGGTAAGTTCAATGACTGCCTGCCTGTCTACACACGATGCAATGGAATGTACGACTGTGTTGATCATGAGGACGAAGAGGGATGTAGTAAACTGACCTGTCCAGGATTCTTTCGATGCAGAAATTCCTTGATATGTCTACATGGTGACCACCTGTGTGATGGGTGGCCACACTGTCCTCAGTATGATGATGAACTGTTGTGTGGTGTGACCTGTCCTGGGGGTTGTTGGTGTCATGGTCACACATTTCTGTGCCAACAGCCTTTCTCTGCATCACTCTATCCTCAGTTTCGTTACCTGGATGCCACAGGCTCTGGTATGAATCTGTTATACCTGTCTGGTGTGAGTCAACCACCATATCTTATTCACCTGATTCTGGCCCATTGTTCTGTAGCTTATCTGACCAGCATGACACTGTCCAATTTGAGGTTCCTTGATCTTTCTGGCAACAAACTACAGGATGTCAACATGACTCATTTTCTTGATTTAATAAACCTACAAACACTGTCTCTGTCCAACAATCCTCTCACCTCTCTGTATAGGGACCACTCATCTGTCGCCACACAAAGTGCTCTGACAGAGGTTGATCTGTCCTACATCACACTGACAGTGTTGGACACCAAGGTCATGTCCAAATTCTTGCGTCTGCAGAAACTTATTTTAACATTTACTACCATTCATACCATCAGTTCTAGTGGTTTTCAGTTTACACCTAAATTAACTGAACTGTATATGCATGATAGTCCCGTTAAAACATTTCCTGTTGATATATTCAAAAGCCTTTCCCATTTAAGTATCATAACAACCAAAAACCACAAACTATGTTGCAATGAAATACTACCTCTTGATTTTGATGACAAATTTTGCTTTGCCCCAAAAGACGAAATTTCATCGTGTGAAGATTTACTTCAATCAGCAATATACCGATGGTTCCTCTGGCTGATGAGCTGTCTGTCAATGACTGGTAACATCTTCTGCTTTGTTGTACGTTTGTGTGCACAAAAAAAAACTTCTTCAAGTGGCTTCAGTGTGTTTGTCACCAACTTGACCATGGCTGACTTTCTAATGGGTGTCTACATCGCTATCATTGGTGTGGCTGATGAAATGTTTCGTGGTAAATATCTGTATTATGATGACACATGGATAAGCAGTGTGGCCTGTAAGGTGGCTGGTTTTCTCTCTCTGCTGTCTAGTGAAGTATCAGCTCTGACCATCTGGCTTATTACACTGGATCGTTTCATTGTCCTTCACTTTCCATTCAGCACCTTGCGATTTGAGAGAACATCAGCAGCAATGGCTTGTCTGCTGACTTGGTTGATTGGTTGGATAATTGCACTTGTGCCATCACTTCCCGCGACATCTCATTGGGAATTCTACAGTCAGACAGGTATATGTATTCCGTTACCAGTTACTAGGCAGGAGTTTAAAGGACGAATTTATTCTATCAGTATTTTAATCGTCTTTAACTTTGTCCTGTTTTTACTCATCTCAGCTGGCCAAGGTGTTATCTATTGGTCAATACAGAAGAATGCACTGAGTACTAACACGACGAAGGTGTCACGAGACATGACCATAGCTCGACGGTTGATCACCGTGGCTGTAACAGACTTCATGTGCTGGTTTCCCATTGGGGTGTGTGGAGTCTTGGCATTGGCTGGTACTCCCATTCCTGGAGAGGTGAACGTGGCCTTGGCTATCTTTGTGCTGCCATTAAACTCTGCTATCAATCCTTTCATGTACACCTACAATACTTTGGCAGAAAAATGGAGACAATCAAAGGAATCCAAACTGTTAAAATGGCTGGAATCCCATACCGACGTCCTTGACAGTTACAGGTAACACTATGGAATTTGTCGTATGTTGTATAGAAATCTACTGATTGTGTATCATGTGTGTGTGTGTGCGTGTGCGTGTGCGTGTGCGTGTGCGTGCGTGCCTGCGTGAGTGCGTGTGTGTGTGTGTGTGTGTGAGTGTGTGTGTGTTTGTTTGTTTATGTGTTTGTGTGTTTGTTTGTGTGTTTGTTCGTTTGTGTGTGCGTACGTGTGTATGTGTGTCTGTGCGTGCGTGTGTGCGTGTGTGTGTGTGTGTTTGTTTGTTTGTTTGTGTGTGCGTGTGTGTGTTTGTGCGTGTCTATCTGTCTATCTTATCTATCTGTCTGTCTGTCTATCTCTCTGTCCTCTATCTATCTTATCAATCTATCTGTTTATCTATTTGTCTATTTGTCTGTCTATCACTCACTCACTCACTCACTCACTCAATCTATCTATCTGTCTATATATCTATCTATCTATCTATCTATCTATCTATCCGTCTATCCCTTCCCTACCTCTCTTTATTTCCCTCTCCACCCTCTCTCTCTTCCCGTCTCTTTCTCTTCCTCTCTCTCTTCCCGTCTCTTTCTCTTCCTCTCTCTCTTCTCGTCTCTTCTCTTCCTCCTCTTCTCTCTCTCTCTCTGTCTCTCCCCTCTCCCTTCTCTTCTCCCCTCTCTCTTCTTCTCTCTCTGTCTATCTCTGTGTCCCCCCCCCCCTTCTCTCTCAGAAAATCAATGCTGATATTTTATCGGTTGATAAACATTTCATTCTTTCTTGATTTTAGGTTTGGTTTGATAAAAAACACCCCAGCCCTTCCTCCCACACAGATATCCCCATGTCACAACGGACGGCTGCACACGCTTACATATAAAATTGTTGGATGTACATCAAGTGATGTCCCTTGCCTGACTCGATGTACATCAAGTGATGTCCCTTGCCTGACTCGATGCACATCAAGTGATGTCCCTTGCCTGACTCTATGTACATCAAGTGATGTCCCTTGCCTGACTGGATGTACATCAAATGATGTCCCTTGCCTGACTGGATGTACATCAAGTGATGTCCCTTGCCTGACTGGATGTACATCAAGTGATGTCCCTTGCCTGACTGGATGTACATCAAATGATGTCCCTTGCTGACTGATGTACATCAAGTGATGTCCTTGCCTGACTGGATGTACATCAAATGATGTCCCTTGCCTGACTGGATGTACATCAAATGATGTCCTTGCCTGACTGATTACATCAAATGATGTCCTTGCCTGACTGGATGTACATCAAGTGATGTCACTTGCCTGACTCGATGTACATCAAATGATGTCCCTTGCCTGACTGGATGTACATCAAGTGATGTCCCTTGCCTGACTCGATGTACATCAAGTAATGTCCCTTGCTATGATTACATCAATATGCTTCGACTCGATGTCATCAAGTGATGTCCCTTTCTTACTCGATGTACATCAAGTGATGTCCCTTGCTGACTCGATGCACTCAGGTGCCTTTCTCACTCCCCCCTCCCCCCCCCCCCCAACCACATTCCACCTGTCTTTATTTGAAGCTTTTTGACTACCCCCATTTTTTATGATAGATGATCATTTTATATAAACCTGGTGTGTGTATGTGTGTTGATGTGTGTGTGAGAGTGTGTGTGTGTAAGAGTGTGTGTGTGTGTGAGAGTGTGTGTGTAAGTGTGTTGTGTGTGTGAGAGAGAGAGAGAGGGAGAGAGAGTGAGTGTGTGTGTGTGTGAGTATGTGTGTGTGTGTGCATGCGTATGTGTGTTTGAGAGAAAGACAAGAGAGAGAGAGAGAGAGAGAGAGAGAGAGAGAGAGAGAGAGAGAGAGAGAGAGAGAGAGAGAAATGTATAAATGTGTGCGTGTGTGTATTTGTGTATATAAATGTGTGTGTATATAAATGTGTGTGTATGTGTTTGTGCGTTTTGTGTGTGTGTGTGTGTGTGTGTGTGTGTTTTGAGAGAGAGAGAGAGAAAAGAGAGAGAGAGTGTGTGTGTGTTGTGTTGTGTGTGTGTGTGTGCATGCGCATGTGTATTTGAGAGAAACAAAGAGAGAGTGAGAGAGTGTGTGTGTATGTGTGTGTGTGTGTGTGTGTGTGTGTGTGTGTGTGTGTGTGTGTGTGTGTGTGTGTGCATGCGTATGTGTACTTGAGAGAAACAAAGAGAGAGAGAGAGAGAGAGTGTGTGTGTATGTGTATACATAAATGTGCGTGTGTGTGTGTGTATGTGTTGTGTGTGTGTGGTGTGTGTGGGGGGGGGGGGGGGTGCGCGTGCATGTGCGTGCGTATGTGTGTGTATGTGCACGTGTTTTTTAGCTTTCTTTGTGTTGATATTTGTTTTCTTGTATGATGTTTTGGTTTATTGGTTTGTTTTTTGCTTATCTGACCATGATGGGTGTGTATGTGTGCGTGCGTGCGCGTGTATGTAAGTGTGTGTCTGTATGTTGTGTTTTTGTGTGTGTGTGTGTGTTGTGTGTGTGTGTGTGTGTGTGTGTGTGTGTGTGTGTGATTGAGTGTGTGTGTGTGTGTGATTGATGTGTGTGTGTGTGTGTCAATGTGTGTGATTGAGTGTGTGTGAATGTGTGTGTGATTGAGTGTGTGTGTGTGTGTGTGTGTTGTGTGTGATGAGTGTGTGATGAGTGTGTGTGATTGAGTGTGTGTGTGATTGAGTGTGGTGTGAATGTGTGTGTGTGTGTGTGAATGTGTGAGATTGAGTGTGTGTGAATGTGTGTGTGATTGAGTGTGTGTGTGTGTGTGTGTGTGTGTGTGAATGAGTGTGTGATTGAGTGAGTGTGTGATTGAGTGTGTGTGTGATTGAGTGTGTGTGAATGTGTGTGTGTGTGTGTGTGTGTGTGTGTGTGTGTGTGTGAATGTGTGAGATTGAGTGTGTGTGATTGAGTGTGTGTGTGTGTGTGTGTGTGTGTGAATGTGTGAGATTGAGTGTGTGGATTGATGGTGTGTGATTGAGTGTGTGTGTGTTGGTGTGGTGTGTGTGTGTGTTGTGTGTGTGTGTGGTGTGAATGAGTGTGTGATTGAGTGTGTGTGAATGTGTGTGTGTGATTGAGTGGTGTGTGTGTGTGAATATGTGTGATTGAGTGTGTGTGTGTGTGTGGTGTGTGTGTGTGTGTGTGTGTGTGTGTGTGTGTGTGTGATTGAGTGTGATTGAGTGTGTGTTGTGTTGTGTGTGTGTGTGTTGTGTGTGTTGTGTTTGTTTGTGTAGTGTGTTGTGATGTGTGTGACTGAGTGCGTGTGTTGTGTCGTGTGTTGTGTCTGTGTGTGACTGAGTGCGTGTGTTGTGTCGTGTGTTGTGTCTGTGTGTGACTGAGTGCATGTGTTGTGTCGTGTATGTGTGTGACTGAGTGCGTGTGTTGTGTCGTGTGTTGTTCTGTGTGTGACTGAGTGCGTGTGTGTGTCTGTGTGTGTATGTGTGTGACTGAGTGCGTGTGTCGTGTCGTGTGTCGTGTATGTGTGTGACCGAGTGCGTGTGTCGTGTCGTGTGTTGTGTATGTGTGTGACTGAGTGCGTGTGTTTGTGTCGTGTGTTGTGTATGTGTGTGACTGAGTGCGTGTGTCGTGTCGTGTGATGTGTATGTGTGTGAATGAGTGCGTGTGTCGTGTCGTGTGTGTATGTGTGTGACTGAGTGCGTGTGTCGTGTCGTGTGTGTATGTGTGTGATAAAGTGCGTGTCGTGTCGTGTGTTGTGTATGTGTGTGACTGAGTGCATGTCGTGTCGTGTCGTGTCGTGTTGTGTTGTGTTGTGTTGCGTTGCGTTGTGTTGTGTTGTGTTGTGGTTGGTGGTTGTGTGGTTGGTGGTGGTGGTGTGTGTGTGTGTGTTGGTGTGTTGTGTTGTGGTGTTGGTGGTTGTGTTGTGTGTGTGTGTGTGTGTGTGTGTTGTGTGTTGTGTTGTGTGTTGTGTGTGTGTGTGTGTGTGTGTGTGTGTGTGTGTGTGGTTGTGTCGTTCTTTTGATTTAACGTCTTTTCACTATAAGTGATATTAGACGGGGGAGGGGGGAAAAGGAATAAATAAAATAAAATGTAGAACGATAGTTGGGCGGGTTGGATTGGGGCAGAGGGGAGATAAAGTGAAAAGACATAAATAGGTGGGAGAACAGGAAAATGGAACGAAAACTTAACTCTAACAATTAACTTCAACAATATAAAGGGAAATTGTAACACTAATACACAAACGCATAAAGTTAAAGTAATGCGTTAACAGTAGTGTGAACTAATGATTCTGAAATTTTAACTAATAAAGATTGATCTGATGTAACTGTTTGGAAATGAGTATCAGAATACTTTTCTTGAGTAAACATTTTTAGTAAAAAGGAACGTAACATTTTGCAGTAGAATAAGCAGTGAAACAGTGTGAAATGTTCACCACAAATGCACATGACATTTTTACATTTTATTTTCAACGCGTTTAGCTGCATACGAAAACGAACAGCAACAATCGATCTCAAATGATACATGGAAGATACTGCAATTTTTTACATATGTTTTGAACAGTAAGTTTTATCATTTGTTTTGACATAAATTGTTCATTTAAATGTTCATAAAATCGAGACCATGAGGTTGATTCGAGCAAGTTGCAAGCTTCTTTTACGGAAGTACGAACATGTAATTCTATAGAATTATCAGAATTTTGCGACGCGCGCGCGTGTGTATGTGTGTGTATGTGTGTGTATGTATGTGACTGAGTGTGTGTATGTGTGTGCATGTGTGTGTATGTGTGTGTATGTGTGTGTGTGTGTGTGCGTCTCTGTGTGTGTTGTGTTTGTGTGTGTGTGTGTGTGACTGTCACATATGTGTGTGTGTATATAAATACAGTGAAACTCTGTTATAGCGAGAGCGGACGGCCCAGGCACATTTTCTCGCTATTGCCGAGTTCTCGTTATTCCCAAATGACGAATTTACCATGGGAAACAAAGGTAAATAATCTTGGCACCGGCGCCGTCGATGTGTTCATAATTAATCGATGTGTCCCTTGATTACACACCGCACAAGGACTCACCTTTCGTTGTTTTTCTTTGTTACCGGCCACCACGAGATGTGCCCTACCGGAACTTGACGACGAGGTGGGGGTGGGGCGAGTGGCGAGAACTTTTGTGACCAGGAAGGATAGAAAATCTCTCGTTATTACCGAGATGATTATCCACTAACTCTCGTTAAACCCAATGGTTTATTCTTAAAGATTAAGAAGGATAAAAAACGGGATTGAAAAATGTCTCGTTACTACAGTGTTCTCGTTATTACAGTTGTCGTTATTAATGGACTCCACTGTATGTATGTGTGCGTGTGTGTGTGTGTGTGCGTGTGTGTGTGTGTGTGTGTGTTGTGTGTGTGTGTGTGTGTGTGTGTGTGTGTGAGTGTGTGTGTGTGTGTGAGAGAGAGAGAGAGAGTGTGTGTGTGTGTGCGTTTTCTGTTTCTATCGATCTTTCTCTTTGATTGTGGACGATGTTTTACCAAAACCAATCAGAGATATTGTTTAATGGTAATTGTGAAGGTACATTTCAATGAGCACGTACATTGTATTTGTTTATTAGCTGATTTTAAAATTTTTTTTTTATAAGATGACTAAGTCGTACTAACAATCTCTTTGCTCTTCTTTATTCTTGCTGGTGCTCTTGCCAATTTTCAAATCTCGTTGTGGGAAATTGTTATAAAGTGTTATTCAGTTTCACATGCTTCATTCTTGTGAACCATTTCATGCTTAAAAAAACACAAAGGTAAACAGACATGAAACACAAGTTTCTACCATTTCATTCTTTTTTGTCATAAAATAAAGAGTATTGATATGGCCTGGCTATTTTCGTTTTGACAGACTTTTAACATGTTCATTGAAGTTTACAAATATCATTATAAAAGAAATTCGAAACAAGTAGTCATAAGCTACAAAACTGTGTAAGCAAGAAGTCACTTAGAATCATCATCATCATCATCATCATCAGTCATCATCATCATTTATCATCATACATCATCATGTGCCCTGCCGCAAGGCGTTGGCAATCACGGCCCTCCATACGAATCTATCACTTGTCGCTGCAAGTACATCTCCCAACTTCTAAGTTCCCGCCCTCTGTTGTCCCCCCGGAGTTCCCTCCCTCAGTTTCTTCCCCACTGGAGTTCCCTCCCTCTCTTCCCCTATTCAGAGTTCCCTCCCTCTGTTCTCCCACCCCATCCAGAGTTCCTCCCTCTGTTCTCCATCCCCGCCATCCGGAGTTTTCCCTCTCTGTTGTCCATCCCCCTCTGGAGTTCCCTCCCTGTTACACCCCCCCCTATCCTGAGTTCCTTCCTATTCTCCACCCACCACCCAGAGTTACCTTCCTCTGTTCCCATCCAGAAATTACCTCCACTATTTCACCTCCAGAGTTCCATCTGTCCCCTCCTCGACCCTAGTTTCCATCCCTCTGGTTCTCTCCCTCCCCATCCAGAATTCCTCCCTCTGTTTCCCTCCAAACCTAGAGTTCCTTTCCTCCCCCCCCCCGAGTTCCCTCCCTCCGTTTCCTCCCACCCATCCAGAGTTCCCTCCCTGTTACCCCGATGGAGTTCCCTCCAGTTGTCCCCCCACCTTGAGTTCCCACCCTCTGTTACCCCCCGGAGTTCCCTCCCTCCCTCAGTTTCTTTCCCATTCAGAGTTCATCCCTCTGTTCCCCCCACACCAGGAGTCCCTCGCTCTGTTCCCCCCACCTGGAATTCCCTCTCTGAATTCCCCCCACAGAGTTCCCTCCCTCTGTCTCCACCACCTCCCTCTGCCCCCCCCTCCCCCCCCCCGAGTTCCTTCCCTCTGTTCAGAGTTTTCTCACTCTGTTCTCCACCCCCACCCACCCAGAGTTCCCTTCTACTGTTCCCCCCCCCCTCCGTTCTACCCCCTGGAGTTCCCTGCCTGTGTTCCCCCCTATCTGGAGTTCTCTCCCTCTGTTCTCTCCCCATCCAGAGTTCCCTCCTCCTTCTCCCCCCAAGCGCGTTCCCTCTCTCTGTTCTCCCTGATCCGATTGGATGCAATTCCTTCCATTCCTTTGTTCCCCCCTCCAGAGTTCCCTCCCTCTGTTCTCCCTCACTCAGCTCCAGAGTTCTCTCCCTGTGTTCTGATCCCCCTCCAGAGTTCCCTCTCTGTTTCCCACCCATCTGAAGTTCCCTACCTCTGTTCTCCTCTCTACCTCCATCCGAAGTGACTTCTCTCTGTTCTCCACCCCCACATTGGGAATCCTCCCTCTGTTCCCCCCCCCCCCCTATCCAGGGTTCTTTCCTCGCTTCTCCTAACACCAATCTGGAGTTCCCTCCCTCTTTTTTCCCCACTCCGGAGTTCCCTCCATTTGTTTCCCCCCCCCCCCTCTGGAGTTTACTCTTTGTTTACTTTTATGATCACTTTTTATTTGTTTTCTGTTTCTTTGCTTGCTTCTTTTATTTGATTGATTCTTCCTCTCTGTGTTTGATTTATATGTTTCTTTGCTTTTTTTGTTGTTGTTTCGCGTTTCTTTCTATTATTGTTCTTTGTTTCTTTGTATGTTTCGTGATTTCTTTGTGTTTCTTTTTTGTTTCTTTGATTGTATTTTTCCTTTGATTGTGATCTTTGACTGTAAATGTTTTCCTATTTTATTTGTATGTTTGCTTTTTATTTGTTCTGGTTTGTTTTTCTTTCTTTCTTTGTTTTCTTCTTTGTTTCTTTGCATTTGTGGTTTCTCTTTTTGTGATTGTTTTGTACCTAGTTTGCTTCTTTTCTTTCTGCTTTTGTTTCTTTTTTCCCCTTGTATCTGTTGTTCCAGCTTCGTTTCTTCCTTTGTTTTCTTCTTCGTGTGTTTCTTTGTTTTGGTCTCTCTTCCTTTGTTTGTTCCTCTCTTTGTTTCTTTCTTCCCGTTTATGTTTAATCCATTTTTTGCTTCTATATTTGGTTTGTTTCTTTGTTATCTTGTTTTTGTGTGCATTCTTTTTGTTTGTTTGTTTTTTTCTTTGTTTTGGTCTTCTTTCTGTTTTGTTCCTCTCTTTTTTCTTTTCTTCCCTTTAATGCTTCTTCCGTTTCTTTTTGCTTTATATTTGTGTTTGTTCTTTGGGTTTATTTTTTTTGTTGTTGTTTGTTGTCTTTAATGTTTGATTTTTTGTTTTGTTTTGCCTTTTGGTTTTGTTCTTTGTTTTTCTTTTTTTACGTCTGACATGCATTCTTGCTGTTGTCGTTTTTGCTTTTACAGTCTTGTGTTTTTTCGGTTGGTGGTTTGTTATTATTTTTTGTTGTTGTTGTCGATTTAAGTGTTGTTTGGATTTTTTGTTTTGTTTTGCTAGACCTTTTGAGGTTTTTGTTTGAGTGTGTTCTTAATTTTGGTAGTCGTGCTAGTACATTTTGTGTTTTGTTTTGTTTTCGATTTTCTTTTCATTGTTTTGTTTTGTATTTTACTCTTCTTGTTCTGTACATTTGTGATTTTTTTCCTGGTTGCTTTTTGTTATTGCCTTCTTGGTTTTACTTGTTTCGGTAGTTTTCTTATTTCGTGTTTTTCTTGGTGCTCTTATCGCAGTAGTTCTGGTAACTGTTGATATTGTTCTTACACTCTTATTTCGTTTTGTTTGCTTTATTTCGTTTTGTTTGCTCTTGTTGCTGTGCTCGTGTTTCTTCTTGTTCTTGTTGACTTATTGTTGCTGTTATTTTGCGTAATTGTCTCACTTCTTGTTGTCTTTGCTTTGTTTTTCTTGGTATTGTTTCGTTTTCTTTTTGTTGTTGTTCTTGTTGCTCTTGCTGATGTGGTTCTGTTATATTTTTTTGTTTGGTTTTCGTTTTTAAATTTTGGTTTTTGTCTTGCTGCGATGGTTCTGCTTCATGGGTTTTCTTATTCCTGACATTCTGGACGGTCCTCGTGTTGTGGTTGGGCAGTTTGTGGATATTGTTTTCATGCTCTTGCCATTGTTGGTTTTCATATTTTACTCTGTATTTTTTTGTTTTGTTTTTATTATTTTCTTAGGATCATCGCACTCAGGGAGGTTACCTTTGTGTCATCTTCTTTCTGTCTCATTTTCTATGCCATCTTAATGGCCACAGAAGCTGGCACACCTTTTTTTACAATGCCATGATGACAATGTCGATGAGGATGACAATCATGATGCTATGGAGTTCTATCTGGGATTGAGACTGCGTGGCAGGGTTGTATTCTACGCTTAGTATATCCTTGTGTCAACCAGGCCTGAGAGATACAGACACTTGTGGTGGAGGTCAGAAGATTTGAGCAACACCCTCATTGACGCATACGTGAAGTGGATGAGACTCGATTGTGTGGTCTGTCTTCCCAGTGAGCCCATAGCACGCCTAACTCTGGGTAGGAGCCGGTTGGAGCCGAAAAATCCCACAATGATATAGTTTTGAAGGGACTGATGGGGATTGGAGCCCACAACCTTCCAGTCGGTAGTCTGTTGCGTTAACCACCACACCACGGCCACTGGTTTACCCTGTAGTTTTCCTCAGTATCAGCTTCTTTACTCATTTTCGTTGTTCTTTTTGTTATTACCGGTTGTCGTCGTTTTCGTTGTTTTCATAGCTGCTTTCGTTACTTCTTTTGGCCTCTCTCTAGGAATTTTGCTGCTGCGGCCGCTGTCATCGTTATCATCATCTTTGTCCTTGTTTTTGTTATTGTTCTTATTGTTCTTCGGTTTGTTTTTCGTGTTGCTTTTCTTGTTCTTGTTTTTCCGAGTTCTTGTTGTGGATCTTGTTCTTGCTATTATTTTTTTTGTTCTTGTTCTTGCTTTTGGTCTTGTTCTTACTGTTGTTATTGTTCTTATTGTTCTTGGTTTTTTGTTCTTTTTCTTCTTGATGTGTTTGTTCATCTTCTCGCTCTTCTTGTTCTTGTTTTTTTGTTCTTGTCCTTCTTGTTCTTATTGTTCTGCTCTTGTTCTTGTTGCTCGTGTTCTTATTGTTCATGATCTCGTTGTTCTTGCTGTTCTTTTTGTTCTTCTTGCTCTTGTTCTTTTTGGTTTTCTTCTTCTTGTTTTTGCTGATGTTGAATCATGCAACGCATGGACAGCGCCCTCCCTTCCCCCATATTCGACGAAACAGCCACCGACCGTGTGGCGACTTTAGCTGTGGGGTGATTGTCCAGTCAGTGGTGAGACACTGTTGGTCTGCGTCCCATCCAATATCCCATGTGTTATGTTGTTAATGTGTTTTATTGTGGTTGTTATTTTTGACTTCTTGTTGTATGTTGTTTTGAAGTTTGTTCTTTTGTGTGTGTACGTATGTTTTGTGTTTTGTTGTTGTTTTTATTCTGGTTGCTCTTGTTTTTCTCTTTTGTTGTTTTGCTTTTGTCTTTTATGTTTGTCAAAATTTTAAATTTTTTTTCTTTTCTTCTTCATGTTGGTTTATAGCAATTCCAATGTGCCATGGTCTTGTTTGTTTGTGCGTGCGTGTGTGTGTGTGTGTGTGTGTGTGTGTGTGTGTGTGTGTGTGTGTGTGTGTGTGTGTGCGCGAGCGCGCGCGCGTGCAGGCTCGCGCGCATGTGTGTGTATGTGTTTTGATGGAAAGGGTTCAAATTGAGGGAAGCTAACTTTTTGCAAGACAACATTACAACACCTGTATGGTTCCACATGTTCTAGACAACAAACATTCTGCAATTAATTTGGTAAAGGAAAATACAGGAATGCCAGAACACAAAGCCAAGGCAATGAGAGTATTGAGCTTTCATCTTACTCCTAGAATCTTTGCGTTTTAGAAAAATAATTTCTCACTGATCCACAGAACATATTCTGGAACTTTTCTGTGATGACCAACAGTTTCCCAGAGTTGAGCGAGCTGTAGGCTCACTTGGAAAATAGAACCACGCAGTGAAGTCTTGTTCGCTGTGTGAATACGTGTTGAGAGTATTCGTTTATTTTTCTGACTAACACTGCAGGTGTCTGCATCTGTCAGGCCTGTTTACACCAGGATCTTTAATTATAGCTTAGAGTACAGCTCTGTTATGGAGTCTGATTCCTAGCTGGAACTCCATGGCAGCATAATCATCATTGCATTCCCATTATATAAAACCAACAACCATGACAACATCGTTAAAATCGTGTCAAATCTCATGGCCATTTAATTTTTTTAGGATCATCGCACTCACGGAGGTTGCTTTGTGCTCACCATTTTTTTCGTCCCATTTTCTATGCCACCTTAATGGCCATGGAAGCTGGCACAGTTTTTGCAGTGTGATAATGATGATGTCGGTGAGGATGATAATAATGATGCTATGAAGTTCCACCTAGGATTGAGACTGTGTGAAAGGGCTGTACTCCACGTTTAGTACTATCATATGTTCTGGTGTCAGCCAGGCCCGAGAAATACAGACACCTGCGGTGCTGGTCAGAAGATTTATACAACACCGTCAATGACGCATCCTTGAAGTGGATGAGACTCGACTGTGTGGTTCCAGTCTTCCCGATGAGCCCATAGCACTCCCAGCTCTTGGTAGGAGCCAATTAGAGCCAGAAAATCCCAGCATATGTTTTGAAGGGACTGATGGAGATCTGAACCCACAACCTTCCAATCGATAGTCCGTTTAACTAACCAATACACCACAGTGACGGGTTCTCGTGGCCATAAAAGTCTTGTGGCTCTGATCTCGTGGTTACCTCAGTTTCAATTTCCTCTACCACTCTCACGCACAAGGCGAACTAAATTTGAGTCTTTGGTGTCTGAGGATCAGCATGATTGTTGTTGGGAGGGCTGGAGGTGGTTGTGGTGGTGGTCTCCTCATGTGGCAGTCTTTGGTGTAATTTGTGAGTGAGTGGAGACTCTGTTTAGTTAAGAGGTCTGTAGGTAGTGTCCAGAGTAAGTTGAATCCGGACGGGTTCTTTTGAACTCCACTGATGTCATCCAGCACATGGTCTTCTCTAGTGGGTGGTCTATGGCAGTTTTGACGTCTTTGACTCCTATGAGCTTCCTGGCACAGGGACTTTGACTGAATGAACTTGGGGCTGGTGGTGTGTTGTGGAAGTAGGATGTGAGCAACATGGTATGAATGCAATAAACAAAACAAAACGTTTCTTTATCTAAACAAAGAAAATAACAGAAAGTGAGAGAGAGAGAGAGAGAGAGAGAGAGAGAGAAATAGAGAGAAAGAGAAATAGACAGACAGACAGACAGAGAAACCAAGACAGAGAGGCAGAGAGAGGGACAGAAAGAAACAGACAGAAGGGAGAAAGAGAGAGCAAGAGACAGACAGACAGACAGACAAAGAAAGAAAGAGCGAGAGCTATTCAGGTAGAGGAAGAGAGAGAGGGGAGAGAGAGAGGGGGGGTAGAGAGATCGGTGGAGGTAGAGAGAGAGAGAGGAGAGAGAGAGAGAAAGAGAAAGAATGAGGGAGAGAGGGGAGAGAGAGAGGAGAGAGAGAAAAAGAGAGAGAAAGAGAGAGAATGAGGGAGAGAGGGGAGAGAGAGAGGAGAGAGAGAGAAGGAGCTAGAGAGAGAGAGAGAGAGAGAAGGAGAGAGTTAAAGAGATGCAACAAAAAGAAAAGTACAAGAACGATGGTGTAAGTGGTGGAGATGTGGGGCCAACAAATGGCTATAAGGTGCTGGGTTGTGGAGACCATGGACTGACCAGTGTCTGTGACATTGCAAGATGTGGGGCCAACAAATGGCTATAAGGTGCTGGGTTGTGGAGACCATGGACTGACCAGTGTCTGTGACATTGCAAGAAGTGGGGCCAACAAATGGCTATAAGTGCTGGGTTGTGGAGACCATGGACTGACCAGTGTCTGTGACATTGCAAGATGTGGGGCCAACAAATGGCTATAAGGTGCTGGGTTGTGGAGACCATGGACTGACCAGTGTCTGTGACATTGCAAGAAGTGGGGCCAACAAATGGCTATAAGTGCTGGGTTGTGGAGACCATGGACTGACCAGTGTCTGTGACATTGCAAGATGTGGGGCCAACAAATGTCTATAAGGTGCTGGGTTGTGGACACCATGGACTGACCAGTGTCTGTGACATTGCAAGATGTGGGGCCAACAAATGTCTATAAGGTGCTGGGTTGTGGACACCATGGACTGACCAGTGTCTGTGACATTGCAAGATGTGGGGTCAACAAATGGCTATAAGGTGCTGGGTTGTGGAGACCATGGACTGACCAGTGTCTGTGACATTTCAAGATGTGACTGGGGATGATTTGTGTTGGGATCAGGTACGGTGCTATTGGGACTGGGCGGTCTGGTTCTACCATGGTACTCTTGTTTGGTATAAAGACATCATTCAGTCATAAGCTGTTGAAATTCTGCAGGAAAACGTGAAAAGTGTATTGTACTGGCGTATCATTGCAGCATTTGGACTTATGACAATTACGTCATCTTGTCAGAGAAAGCAGACACAAGCTCACTCACACTCCACACACACAAACACACATACACACACACGTTCGCACACATACACACACATACTCTCACACACGCACACACACATACACACACACACAACACACAAACACTCACGCACACACGCACACACGCACACAAACACACAATGTGTGTGTGTATATATGTATATACATATATATATATATATGTATATATATACATCCATCCATCCATCCATCCATCCATCCATACATACATCCATCCATCCATACATACATCCATCCATCCATCCATCCATCCATCAATCCATCCATCCATCCATCCATACATACATCCATCCATCCATCCATTCATCCATCCATCCATCCATCCATCCATCCATCTATTAATCCATCCATCCATCCATCCATCCATCCATACATACATACATCCATCCATTCATCCATCCATCCATCCATCCATCCATACATACATACATACATAATACATACATACATACATAATACATAC
>JAPXFY010004532.1:15000-17694 GCA_030674185.1 Monoplex corrugatus | reverse complement strand
CAGTCTGACTCCAGATTGCCACTGAGCTACAGCAGGACAGGGATTGTTTTTCTTTCTACTTCTAGTTCTGTGGTTGTTACTGTTAGCAGCTTATGTGGCCTTGCCCTTGGCTATTTCAACAGAAAGTTTGGTGCTGTACAGCCGTGCACCTGAGGCTTATTGTTATTGTTGTTTAAAGCCCAGCCGACTGCATAGAGCCATATCAGGGCTATAACTGCTTCAAAACATACAAAACTTTAACAGGAAAAAAAAAGAAAAGAAAAAAATCAAGTACACATATCAATGTATTTACGCACATAATCTAAGGACATGCCCCTGACGTCGACCATTCCATCCAATTTATCGCACAGGGTATTCAAAAACCACACTTGAATACAAATTTAAGCATACCTAAGGACACAAAAACATATATAAAAACGGGCATAAATTACCTAAAATTGCTTCCGCATATCTCACCTCCCTAGAGCCAAAAATGCACTTACATAATACATGTACTCAATTATCAATCCCACGGAAAAGTATGTAAGACTATCGAAAACATACAGATGAGTGGACCAGCAAGGCAGAAAATGATAGGAAGAAATGACACAAAGGAGGAAGAAAGAAACAAAGAGAGTGACAGAAAAGAGGACAATTCTAGTACAGAATTTCCAGATGGTGGGGATACTTTTTAAACTGAAAGAGCCCCCGGCAGCCCCACAGGGGAACCTGAAGCCTAAACACACTAATAACGCACAAGGTAGCAGCACAAGGTCCACTCACCTGTAAGCAAGGGCCAGCAACTGTTCTTGATACAGGGGCAGATTGTAATGGTTGTGAGCCTTTCTCTGTCCAAACCTCTTCCGCCTCTGACTAAAAGACACATCATATCAACACTGACAACAATAATAACAACTATAGTCATAATGCCACTATTATTACTAATAATGATAATAAGAAGAAGAAGAACGGAAATAATAATAAGAAGAAGAAGAACAGACGAATCCAAAAATACTGATAATAATATCCCATAACAAAAACAATAATAATGTTAACAACAGCAATAATAACAATGATGATGATGATGATAATGATGATGATGGTAATACTAATAATGACAATGATGACAATGATGATGATGGTAATACTAATAATGACAATGATGATGATGGTAATACTAATAATGACAATGATGACAATGATGATGATGGTAATAATAATAATCATCATAACAATAATAATAATAATAATAATAAAGCAGGAATTCGGAATTTGTTCAAGAAGAGATTCATCATACTCAGAATATTCCATATGCGCGTCACCCAAATCTGCCAGCAATTATCTGGCAGACTCCACAAGCCTACACAAAACCCTACGCACTGACAAGATCTTGAAATGAGGATGGGAAGGACAGGATCTATGGAACACTAAGCTGACACCACCAGAATGATGGAAACATTAAGATGGGCAGCCAGCAGGCCAGTGGACCTATGAAGCACTAAGCTGACACCACCAGAATGACAGAAACATCAAGATGGACAGCCAACAGGCCAGTAGACCTAAGAAACACTAAGCAGACACCACCAGAATGATGGAAACTTCAAGATGGGCAGCCAACAGGCCAGTGGACCTATGAAACACTAAAGAATGATGGAAACATTAAGATGGGTAAGCAAGCAGGCCAGTGGACCTATGAAACACTAAGCTGACACCATCAGAATGATGGAAACATTAAGATGGGCGCGCAGCCAACAGGCCAGTGGACCTATCAAACACTAAGCTGATACCACTAGAATGATGGAAACATTAAGATGGGCAGCCAGCAGGCCAGTGGACCTATGAAACAGTAAGCTGACACCATCAGAATGATGGAAACATTAAGATGGGCAGCAAACAGGCCAGTGGACCTATGAAACAGTAAGCTGACACCATCAGAATGATGTAAACATTAAGATGGGCAGCAAACAGGCCAGTGGACCTATCAAACACTAAGCTGATACCACTAGAATGATGGAAACATTAAGATGGGCAGCCAGGAGGCCAGTGGACCTATGAAACAGTAAGCTGACACCATCAGAATGATGTAAACATTAAGATGGGCAGCCAGCAGGCCAGTGGACCTATGAAACAGTAAGCTGACACCATCAGAATGATGGAAACATTAAGATGGGCGCGCAGCCAACAGGCCAGTGGACCTATCAAACACTAAGCTGATACCACTAGAATGATGGAAACATTAAGATGGGCAGCCAGCAGGCCAGTGGACCTATGAAACACTAAGCTGACACCACCAGAATGATGGAAACATTAAGATGGGCAGCCATCAGACCAGTGGACCTATGAAACACTAAGCTGACACCACCAGAATAATGGAAACATTAAGATGGACAGCCAACAGGCCAGTGGACCTATGAAACACTAGAGAATGATGGAAACATTAAGATGGACAGCAAGCAGACCAGTGGACCTATCAAACACTAAGCTGATACCACTAGAATGATGGAAACATTAAGATGGGCAGCCAGCAGGCCAGTGGACCTATGAAACATTAAGCAGACACCACTAAGGCGCGCTATAGCACATCCTCGCTTGCCGCCACTCTCACCAGAAGTGACCGACCTCACGCTGTGTTAGACTCCTGTCACTGCAGCACCGTCTTCTTTGTCGTCTTGTCCTTCTATGTCTTCATCTTCTTTTTATGAAAATGTACTTTGG
>JAPXFY010004532.1:0-10000 GCA_030674185.1 Monoplex corrugatus | reverse complement strand
GTATACAAAATAATGAATGGGATGGATAAGCTATCAGTTGAAACATTTTTTTCCTTTCCACAAGCTAGATCTAGTATAACAAGGAATGCTGAAGGTAAAAATTAAAATATTTGTTAAACACAGAAATACTAACACAAGAGCGTTTTGTTTTTCTAACACTGTAACAGAGTTGTTAACCCTTACACTGCCACTCGTTTTTTTAGCTCTGCGCCACCGTTTGCCAAGCCATATTACATCGCGGAGGGTAATAATTAAAAAAAAATTCTGACAAAAAAACTACTCAATAAAAGTCCATAAAACTAATACTTTTCTGAAAGGTAAGTGAATCCTCTATACACTGATCATAATTACACATCCATTCAACAGGACAGATGAAAGTTTATGTCCAATGAAACAAGATTTATTTTTTTTACACTATTCTAGACGATGATGTCATATAAACATAAAACAAAGTGAAAAACAGTGAATAATAAAACTGAATTATTATCAGAAAGCAAAAGAATTATAATGAAAAATGTATTTCCTTACCTTCTGTCCAAGAAGAGTTTTCACAATCACCATATCTACACACGCTTACTTTGGGACTCGAAAGAATTTTCCGTGTCACTGTTTTTTTTTCCTTCCTTTTTTTTTTTATACAAATTTTGCAATAGTACATCACACAACACACACACAGAGATGAAAAATACATACACATACTGTGTCTACATAGATCTATGTACAGGGTATCAGTCAGCAACTAGTAGTTTTTCTTGGTGTGGTACGCCACGAAGCAAGGTTGCACACAAAGAGATGGGTTTGAAGGACACTGTCCACACACAAAGTTGGTTTCTTTCCTGATGCTCCTCTTGCTGTACACCTTGCACCTCCTGCCAGAGGAAAGCTTTCTGACAGTCTTCTCCAGGGTGGTAGGGAAGTTTGTCTAGTATCTCATTGAGGAAGAGCCGGTAGTAGTCCACAGGCCTGTCCCCATCAGGCTGAATCTTCAGGCCAGGTTCCCCTGTGAACTGTGGAATATCTGGCTGGGTGTTGTTGGGTGGCACAAGGGTCTCCTCTCCCTCTCTGCTGAGTAGCTCCCTGTCCCCTGCCTCTGGTCCCATGGCCTCTGGTACCACCTGTGAATATAAAAAAATCCTGTTCACATCCTTGTGCATGGAAACAACACACACACACACACACACACACACACACACACACACACACACACACACACACACATACACACACACACACACACACACACACACACACACACACACACACACACACACACACACACACACAACTACACTGAGACATGCACCATTGCAACACTAGTTCTCACTCAGTCTTGTTTCAAGCACACACACATACACACACACACACACACACACACACACACACACACACACACACACACACAACAACTACATGCAACCATATACACACAACTCACACACAGATACACGCACACACACAGCTACACACACATACAGACACACACAGCTACAAACACAAACACACACACACACACAAGTACAGTGATGATACAAACACACTCAGTCAGTCAGTGCCACGCCCACACATCATTCAGCAAAGTCTTCTCTTTTGCAGTCACTGCTCCGTGATAACACTCCGTTTATCAACACACTGACACCAGACAATAACAATGGGTCTTACCTACGCTTCTGCCAACGCCTGACCGTCTGTGACTGACGCAAGCTCGCTTGACCACGAGCAGGCTGCTCCACCGTGTCAGTTCCGGTGTTAGCTGTGTAGCAGACGAAGCTTGTACTAGGTGTCCAGTTTCACTCCCTCCCCTCCCCCTCTCTGAGCCATTGTTCCTTGCCTGGCCTTCACCCTCTTCAAAATCTGGGTCAGTTACAGCCTCCAAACTCGGTTCTCTCTCCTCTTGCTGGTCTATTCTCGTAACTGCGATGTCAACACGCCCCCTCCGCTCCACTGGACTGCTGTTTCGACATTTTCCTCCTCATTTGACGTAGCAGTTTCGTCATAACCACTGAATTCGTCGTCCTCTATCAATTGTAGAACTTTCTCATCATCAGTGGTAACAAAATCACTGTAATCTTTTGCTGTTCGCTTTCATTTCACGCCACTTCGGCCAGGTTGAGTTTCGTCATCCGCCATGTTGATCAGTGGGTTCGAAAGTTGCAGGGGGTGGTTTGGGAAAGAGCCCAGACTGACTCCTTGAAATCTCATTGGATCCTTCTACTTATACATATTCATTGCAGACACACTAAACGCTGTGATTGGAGTGAATTGGGAACCTCTGGTCTTACTGTGGAGATAGGAAAATTCCACAACTGACGCGAACGGAGATAGCCGTTCTATGGCAGTTTTTAGACCATAGGTGCAGAACGGAAATTTCCGTCCGATGGCAGTCTAAGGGTTAAATTGTGGAATAAAATTCCTTTTGAAATTAAATTTACTAACAGCATTAACAAATTCAAAAATTTCCTGGACGATGACGCAGAATTCAAAATTTTATTTAAAAAAATAGACTGAAGCAGATTTGCTCTGAATGTATGAATATTATGGCATGCTTTTCAGACCCCGAAGAAGAAAGCGTAAAACAAAAAAGATAGGGCGTTTAAAAGGCCAGAAGGCCTAGGCTATGAGCCAGCCCTCAGCTACTACTACTACTACTAATAATAATAATGAACACATTTTCGTTGTGACGAAGTGTGCACATCATATGATCATATCTGATATCAGATATCTGATATGTCATATCATATGATCATACGTTTTCATGGAAAAAGTCATTCACTGACACGTTTAAACACAACAAAACAAGAAAAACCATGAAAATGCAAACAGATAAAAACACAAAAACAATCTTACCCTCTCCAATACATTCTTCCTTTCTTCTCGTACTGCTTGTTTTTCTGCTTCGATTTGATTCACACTTCGAAAATTGCTGTAAGCTGCCATGTTGAAAAGCAATTTTCGACTGACTACCGGAAAACAAATGAACACACTGAAACTGAAGTCTCCAGTTCACCAAGCTGTGAATGGGTACTTCCGTCAAAGTTAGGGAATGTGAAAGGACAAGGGAGATGTAGTTTGTAGTTTGTTCAAGAGGGATTCACTGCACTCGGAAAACTCCATGTGCGCTCCACCTAAATCTTCCAGCGATTATCTGACAGAGTTCCGATGTCTGCGCAAAACTGTGCGCTGGCAAGGTCTTGAAATGGGGAAAGAAGGAAAAGGGATCTATGAAACATTAAATTAAGCTGACACCACCAGAATGATGTAAACATTAAGATGGGCAGCAAACAGGCCAGTTTTTATTGTTGTGGGCTGGGACTGAACTCAATATACTAGATCCTGAGTTCATAAAAGATGGGCACTACACTCATAATGTTGGCCTGCTGGGGTCTAGCACTGGTACGTCAGGGTGGAATGAAAATGGAACAGACTGGCCGGCATGCAGGCCCACTGAAGACAAAATATGCAAAGTGTGCAGCAATATGCCACGTGCACAGTGTGGGCAAAACAGCGTGTATGCATGCAACTGACAAAAATCTTTGTATTAATTAAACAAACAAACAAACGAACGAAAGCAATAGATTGTCTTTTCTGTCAGATATCTCAAGCTGTTTGATAATAATGATGATAATAACGATATTTATAAGACGTTAAATCATTTCACTCAAACGTTCACACACACACACGCGCGCGCACACACACACACACACACACACACGCACACACACACACGCACACACACACACACACACACACACACACACACACACACACACACACACACACACACACACACACACACACACACACACACAAGGATATAAACAAAGACGTTATAATTAGAAGAACACTTTTGGATTAATGGTTTGTCTTCAAGTTGGACTTTGATGAAAGAAACAAAACAAACACAGATTATGACTATCAAAGAAACAGTGAAAGTTCATTCCAATTACTTGGACCAGGCACACCAGCGACAGACAGAGGAACATATATATCAAGGAATTAGTAAACAATTTGTATCATCAAAAGCAGAGCATAGAGGTTGGTGTATTAATCTGTTTGGAATTCTTTGAGTATAAGGCAAACAGCGGATGAGCTGAAGCAAGCGAATGACTTGATTTTGTTTGTTTCTTTGTTTCTTTGTTTGTTTCTTTGTTTGTTTCAAAGAGGAACGAGATGATGTGGAACATGAACAAATCTTGTTTGTCAGGTTGTCAAGGAGAATAATCAGCGTGTGTACAGAACTATTCAACCAGCGTACACAGACAGTCAGAGCTTACACGAAGTTTCTTTGGGGGGGGGGGGGGCGGGGGAGTCTAACCGTTTAATAACTTAGCGTACGGAAGTTTAATTATGATAAAACCTCTTTAACCTTACGTGTTTTGAACACTGAACTATCATCTAAGTTTGGGATAGTTCGGTGTTTAGTCTTTAGTGGCCTAAGGGGAGTAACTTTTGCAGCACTTTCATTTCCCTGACTTGTGTCCTCTGCAGTTGCAGAACATAGTAACTTAGTAAGTAATGCTACTTAATTAAAAAGTAATGATAATGACAAACTGTATGCTGTCGTTGCCATTCTTACCAGTTTACTACATGCACTCTCTATGTTTATCTTGATCTTACATAAAATAGCAAAATTAGATGTCATTCTATGATTCATTCTGACTCGCTCAGCGACCGTTCGAGTTCGGAATCTTATAAATCGCATTGCCAAATCATTTGGCAATGCGATTTATAAGATTCCGAACTCGAACGGTCGCTGAGCGAGTGGTTTCATTTTTTCGTTGTCATGATGATGACCGTATCAGGGCATATGATCATAATCAGGCTGGCTAATGATTGTGAACAAGAACGAGAAGAAATTTATTTCAAATGGAAGTATTCTACTTTTTTTTTCAGTTTAGCCCTTTAGGTCACACTCGCTGAGTCGCTTCTGAAGATCTTTAGCACGAATCGACTAAACTCCTGGATTTAACCCTTTGATTCCTGCACCCTCTTTATCATCATTATCAGGTGCCCTGCCGCATGGCGTTAGCGATTATGGACTTCCATCTGTCTCTGTCTCTTGTTGCCTCAAGCATCTCTTCCACCCCCTCCCTGTCTTCAGCCACTCTGCAAGTCCGTCAAGTATCTTCTCCCTGGGTCTACCCGGTGCTCTCCTTCCCTCCAGCTTTCCCATTGTGATCAGGTGCTCCAATTCCCCTTTCCTCATAAAATGGCCCATGAATGTTGGCTGCCTTTTCCTAATCTTCCTTATGAATGATCTACTTGTGTCTGCCTCCATCAAGACTGTCCTGTTTGTTTTCTTTGCTGTCCATGGAACTCTCAACATCCTTCTTAGAAACCACATCTCTGCTGCCTCAATCTTGTTCTGGCTTTGCTTGTTGACTGTCCACGCCTCGCAACTGTACAACAGTATTGGTTCTATATAACATTCAAGAACTCTCTTCCTGATGGTAATTGATAGGCATTTGTTGGTAAGAATGCTCTCCATCTTCTTGAATGTTGTTTTTGCTTGGCCGATTCTGCTGGCTATTTCTGATGTGCATCTGCCGTCTGATGAAATGATTATGATCGTTCCCAGGTATTTGAATTTATCAACCTGTGTCAAGGTTGTGCCATTTGCTGTTATTTTGGCTTGCGGCGACAAAAGATAGATGCATATGGAGGGTCATGATCGCCAACGCCATGCAGTAGGGCACTTGATGATGGTCAGGGAGTCTGCCAGATGATTGCTGGCAACTTTGGGCAGAGCACATATGGAATTATTCACGTGTGATCAATCCCTCTTGAACAAATAACATGAACTCCAACAACACTTATAAGTAGACGTAGACCAATGCTAGTAAGTAATTCAGCTCTCTTAATTCCAATCCTGTAGACTACTACTATCACTGTATCAGGCTAAATAGATTAAATTCTTCCATGATTGATTGGGAAATAACATTTATTGATTTAACCAATACTTTTTAGGATGGGATCAACAGAATGATTCTCATGCTCTCGTGTTTACTCACAGTACGCACACACACACAAATGCACACACACAAATGCATACACACACACACACACATACACACACACACACACACACACACACACACACACACACACACACACACAATGCATACACACACACACACACACACACACACACACACACACACACACACACACACATACACACACACAACACACACACACACACACACACACACACACACACACACACACACACAACACACACACACACATTTCACTTTTATGTGTTCATGATTAAATGTCTTATTTCTCTTTTTGTTTGGGTGCTTCTGCTTGCTCAAGTTTTTTTTTTCTTTTGGTCTAATTTGTTTAATTGCAAAAAGTTTACTTGTCTATAAAGTATAATATTTATTTGTTTATTTATTTTGTGTGTGCAGTATCCTATTTTTCTGTTGTTTTAATATAAGTAGACTGTTCGACTACAGATGTTATAATGTCTGAACCACTGGAAAATAAAATGAAATCCAAAACAAGTGTGACTGCCCACGTTCAAGCAAACAGGAACCAGAAGAAACATGAAAGAAGAATAAGAACACGTATTTAATACAACAAGACAAGGCAGGCGCAAATTCTCACATTGGACACAGCAGCAGAGAAGTTTCAGTCTTTTTGTCCTAATTTTTGTCCTAATTTTTGTATCTGGTGTTTGTTTGTTTGTAATCTGACGCTTGACAAAGGCCAGTTGGCCGAAAATTTGCGCCTGTCTCGTCTTGTTGTATTAAATACGTGTTTGTATTCTTCTTTCGTGTTTTTTTCTCGTTACTGGAAGATAAAGTTTCATTTCATTCTTTTTCTGTCTTTCTGTCTCTCATTCATCTCATCCCCTTACATATTGATACCCACCCATCCCCATCCTCATCCCCACCATACATGCCAAGGCTCCCACTTTTCCGCGAATTCGTGGATTTCCGCGAAAACCGAGAGTGAGAATCCGCGAAAAAAAAATTTCCGCGAAAACAAAAATCTGAATCAAATTCTGAATTAGGTCAACTTTGTTTGAAATGAAACTAAACATTTTCTTTCTGAAATACTGGACTTCATAGGGTAAAGTTTTTATATTGTCTGTGTGTGTATGTGTGTGTGTGTGTGCGTGTGTGTGCGTGTGCGTGTGTGTGTGTGTGTGTGTATGTATGTATGTATGTGTGTGTGTATGTGTGTGTATGTGTGTTCGTTCGTTCTTTAATTTAACGTCTTTTCACTATAAGTGATATTAGACGGTGTGTATGTGTGTGTGTGTCTGTGTGTGTGTATGTGTGTATGTGTGTGTGTGTTTTATGTGTGTGTGTGTGTGTGTGTGTGTGTGTGTATGTATGTGTGTGTGTGTATGTGTGTGTATGTGTGTGTGTCTGTGTGTATGTATGTGTGTGTGTGTTTGTGTGTGTTTTGTGTTTGTGTGTGTGTGTGTTCTTCAGTTTAAGATCTACTCTGTTGGTTTTTATCCACAGATTATTCCTGCTTCAACGAAAAACAAGGACAGAAAAAACCCTATCAGCAAGAAAGGAAAAATGCCGTACACTCCTGCAGAGATGATTGCACGCGTGGCCTTTTACCCACCCTGTTTTACACGTACGTCATGACGCGCGTGTCCTCACGCCGATGGTACAACCGCATTGACCAGTGGGTGCTGGTGGGAGGCCTTCCCGTCCAAAGCGTGGCAAAACAGGTGACAGTTATATTTATAATGATAATAATAACAGTAGTGATAATGATGATGTGATGATGATGATGATAATGGTGATGATGATATGATGATGATATGATGGTGATAGTGATGATGATGATATGATGATGATGGTGGTGGTGATGATGGTGGTTGTGGTGGTGGTGATGATACTGATGATGATAATGATGATGGTGGTTGTGGTGATGATACTGATGATGGTAATGATGATGGTGGTGGTGGTGATGATGGTAATGATGATGGTGATAACACTGTTGATGATGGTACTGATGATGATGATGATGATATGATGATGGTGGTGGTAGTGGTGGTGTGATGGTGGTGGAGATGATGATACTAATGATGGTGGTGATGATGCTGACACTGATGATGATGCTGACACTGATGATGATGACACTGATGATGATGATATGATGATGATGGCGATAATTATGATGATGATAGTGGTTGTGGTGGTGGTGGTGATGATGATACTAATGATGATGATGATGATGATGGTGATAGCACTGTTGATGATGGTACTGATGATGATGGTGATGATTGTGATGGTGGTGGTGGTGGTGATGATGATACTAATGATGATGATGATGATGATGGTGATAACACTGATGATGACGGTACTGATGATGATGGTGATGATGATGGTGATAGCACTGTTGATGATGGTACTGATGATGATGATGATGATATAATGATGATGATTGTGATGGTGGTGATGTGGTGGTGGTGGTGATGATGATACTAATGATGATGGTGATGATGATGGTGATAGCACTGTTGATGATAGTACTGATGATGATGATGATGATATGATGATGATGATTGTGATGGTGGTGATGTGGTGGTGGTGGTGATGATGATACTAATGATGATGGTGATAACACAGATGATGACGGTACTGATGATGATGGTGATGATGATGACGACGACACTGATGATGATGATGATGACGACACTGATGATGATGATGATGATGATGATATTTTATTTTCCAACAGTAGAAGTTGTTACAAGTTTGCCGTTGCTTCCTTGTTCATTGTTGAGTGTTTTCATGTTTCCATAAGCCAGCACTGGCGTAACTTTGATGTGCATGTTTGATACTCTGCGTTTGTATGCACACACAGGGGAGGCATACATTAGTAGGGTTTGCACTGGTTTTGAATTTTTGTGAAAAAACGGTTAGCCTTGTTTAAGTCCTTGTGAATATACTAGAAACAGAAAGCAAAGGTAAGGGGTGGAACTAAACAGCAGGAAGACTGAAGTCATGGTGATCAGTAAAAAACATGAAATCCCCTCCTGCAAAATAACAGCAAATGGCACAACCTTGACACAGGTTATAAGTTCAAATACCTGGGAACGGTCATTTCATCAGACGGGAGATGCACATCGGAAATAGCTGGCAGAATCGGCCAAGCCAAAACAGCATTCAAGAAGATGACAAGCATTCTTACCAATAAATGCCTATCAATTAACATCAGAAAGAGAGTCCTTGAATGTTATATAGAACCAATACTGTTGTACGGTATGCGAGTCGTGGACAGTCAGCAAGCAAAGCCAGAGCAGG
Source organism: Monoplex corrugatus (assembly GCA_030674185.1). Classification (NCBI taxonomy): domain Eukaryota; kingdom Metazoa; phylum Mollusca; class Gastropoda; order Littorinimorpha; family Ranellidae; genus Monoplex; species Monoplex corrugatus. The sequence continues at coordinate 722 of JAPXFY010004532.1, read as the reverse complement.
ATTGAGGCAGCCGAGATGTGGTTTCTCAGAAGAATGTTGAGAGTACCATGGACAGCAAAGAAAACAAACGAGACAGTCTTGATGGAGGCAGACACAAGTCGATCACTCATAAGGAAGATTAGGAAAAGGTAAGCAACATTTATAGGCCATTTTATGAGGAAGGGGGATTTGGAGCACCTGGTCACAACGGGAAAGCTGGAGGGAAAGAGAGCACGGGTAGACCCAGGGAGAAATGCTGGACGGACTTGCAAGGTGGCTGAGGATGAAGAGGGTGGGGGAGATGCTGGGGGCAATGAGAGATAGAGATGGTTGGAGGACCATGGTCGCCAATGCCATGCGGCAGGGCACTGATGATGAAGTCCTTAAAAGTCATAAAAAATTATCTATGTGTTGAAAAAGCTTTTCATTTTGGTTCTTATTACTGGGAAAAATATTTTTTGGGAAAAATATTTTTGGTGACTACTAAACCCTCAACCCCCCCCCCCCACACCACCCCACCCATGGGGATGCTGGGGGCTGTTTCAGTATGTATAGTATCCCCACCTTCTGGAAATTCTGTGGTAGAAATTTCCTCTTTTCTGTCACTCTCTTTGTTTCTGCCTTTTTCCTTTGCTTTGTGTATTTCTTCCTATCATTTTCTGCCTTGCTGGTCCATTCACCTGCATGTGTTCGATAAAGTTGTACGTACTTTCTCTTAGGATTGATAATTGGGTACATGTATT
>JAPXFY010004531.1:15000-17695 GCA_030674185.1 Monoplex corrugatus | reverse complement strand
GAAAGCTTCATTGACGTATGTTGCCAGATTTCTAATTCTTCGCTCATTTTTGAAGTGTCCTTACGCAGAATCCGTGAGAAGGAATAACTGCACCGTTATCTTCAATTAAGCTTTGAGTACATTTGCCGCAATCTTCGAAATGGAAAAGCCAGAACGAAGGCAGAGATCGAAGTACTTTGCTCGATCGATGCGATTTGTGAGTGTAGCTCTAACAAAAGTGTGTTCGATCACTCTCTGAGTGGTCTGAAGCCACCTCCGGGTCTGTGTCCACCTCACGGCCAAGGAATTACACGTCAATAAATCGTTTTCCCTAGCCCTTGGTTCGATAAAATAGCCACTGGTTGTCACATACTGGGGAGGGTGGGTGTGTTTTCGTCCATTTCCACGTTTCCTGTTTGTTCGTTTGGTTGGTTGGTTGGTTGGTTGGTTGGCTGGTTGTTGAGTTTGTGTTGTTGTTGTTGTTGTTGTTTTTATCATGGAGCATTAGAGATAGAGATGGTAGAAAAAAATGCCTAGGAAAAATGTATATACCATCTCTTGGCATTTGAGGCGTCAGTGGAAATGGAATTCATTCAGAGTTTAAAAAACGCTGTCCAAAAAGACTGTGAGATGTGAGTAATACTATGTGGACAGATGACTCACAAAATGTCAGATAAGGAATACGAAGATATAATGAACAGTTTATTCCTTTTCGCACATTGAACACAGCAGCAGGGAAGTTTCTGTCTTTTTCTCAAAATTTTTGTATCTAGTGTTTGTTTGTTTGTAATCTTACGCTTGACAAAGGCCAGTTGCCCGAACATTTGCGCCTGTCTTGTCTTGTTGTATTAAATACGCGTTCGACTCGTATTCTTCTTTCGTGTTTTTTTCTGGTTCCTGTTTGCTTCAACGCGGGCAGTCAGTCACATTTGTTTCGGATTTAGTAATGGAAGAAGCAAAAAGGAAAGGGGGGAGGGGGTATTGATAGTCACGCGGGCTGGCTGGTTTTTCTCTTCCATTTCCTTTACCACATTATTGAATATTGCATTGTGCTATGCTTTACGTGTGACTTTACTTAAACTCTCTCCAGACAGAGTTCTGATATTATTGTTCCTGTTCTTGCGGCTTTTATCTCATTCTGGTGCCAGAATAGATAGTGCAGTTTCGATCACCTCACGTCCCCCAGAAGGACCTTACGGTGATACGGACAATATTTACTATTCATCACTTTTACGCTTCACTCATACAGATGATAGAGACAACATTTACCATTCATTACCTTTAAGCTTCACTCACACTGTTGCCAGCATCCTAGAAAGTATAGAAACTAGCACAAAACCCGCAGATCGAACTGTGCTGATCGACTGATCTGGTCTATTATGTATGGCCCAAACAGAGCGTGTTCGATCGCTCTTTAGTCTTACCCCCCCTAACCAGCTCTGGTTTGTTTCAACACACGGACTATTGACGTGTATGTCGATAAATCGTTCCCCCCCCTGATTCAGTTAAGTGACCTTGACTGTTAGCTGTGACTTGTATTGTGTTGACTGGACGCTAAAAGCGTGTTTATAAAACATTGTGAGCAGACAGACAGGCGGAGATTTTTTTTAGTTTGGAGTTTGTTCAAGAGGAATTCATCGTGCTCACACAGTTCCATATCCTCTTCACCCAAATCTGCTGGCGATTATCTGGCAGATCTCTGAAACTGCGCAAAGACCTACGTGCCGGCAAGGTCTTGAAAGGGGGAAGGGGAAGGGGGATCTATGAAACGCTATGACACCACTAGAATGATGGTAGCGTTAAGATGGGCAGAGAACCGGCCAGTTTTAAGGTTGAGGACTGGGATTGAACTCGAGATATCAGATCTCAAGATATCAGATCTTGAGTCCACGCTCCTAGAGATGTTTCTGGATATCTGTAGATGTACTGTAGGTGTCTGCAGATGTCCTGGAGATGTTCTGTAAATATCTATGGCTGTCTGCAGATGTCCCGGAGATGTTCTGGAAATATCTATGGATGTCTGCAGATGTCCTGCAGAGGTTCTGGAGATGTCTATGTCTGTCTGTAGATGTCCTGAAGATGTTCTGGAGATGTCTATGGGTGTCTGCAGATGTCCTGCAGAGGTTCTGGAGATGTCTATGGCTGTCTGCAGATGTCCTGCAGAGGTTCTGGAGATGTCTATGGCTGTCTGTAGATGTCCTGCATAGGTTCTGGGATTGTCTATGGCTGTCTGCAGATGTCCTGCATAGGTTCTGGGATTGTCTATGGCTGTCTGCAGATGTCCTGCATAGGTTCTGGGATTGTCTATGGCTGTCTGCAGATGTCCTGCAGAGGTTCTGGAGATGTCTATGGCTGTCTGCAGATGTCCTGCATAGGTTCTGGGATTGTCTATGGCTGTCTGCAGATGTCCTGCAGAGGTTCTGGAGATGTCTATGGCTGTCTGCAGATGTCCTGAATAGGTTCTGGGATTGTCTATGGCTGTCTGCAGATGTCCTGCAGAGGTTCTGGAGATGTCTATGGCTGTCTGCAGATGTCCTGCAGAGGTTCTGGGATTGTCTATGGCTGTCTGTAGATGTCCTGCATAGGTTCTGGGATTGTCTATGGCTGTCTGCAGATGTCCTGCAGAGGTTCTGGAGATGTCTATGGCTGTCTGTAGATGTCCTGCACATGTTCTGGAGATGTCTATAGGTGTCTGCAGATGTGTTTTGGTGTCTAT
>JAPXFY010004531.1:0-7500 GCA_030674185.1 Monoplex corrugatus | reverse complement strand
CAAAGGTTTAAGAGTTTGCTTTGCTAGCATGGTTGACAATACAAGATGCTGGTGGACATAGTGCGGGAGTCAAAGGGTTAAAGATCATAGTGGAATGTAAAGCTTACCCATTAACACCATGCACTTACTCTGAATAACAACAGTATACAAACCACTACAAGGAAGCTCTAAAAATAGGATGGGATACGGTCAGTATAACAAAATTAATTTAATCAGAAATGATTCGCGGAAAAGGGAAGGGGTTATCTGCAGGCTTTAAGGCTTATACCACGATCATTTTGGAACTTCTCCTCCATCTCATGGCATTTGTGGAGTCAGTGTACATATATGGAATTCATTCCGAGCGCGGAGAGGCTATCTGGAGCAATTGAAACTAGTGATGACCACCACCACCACCACCCCACCCAAAATCATTTCAGCAAATTACACACCCACATACTGGGATTTCAAGGGAGACAAACACGCTGAGAGCAATCACTACTGGTTGTTGTAGTTACGTTAACACGGCTTGGCGGTCTGGTCACTTGCTGCGGTCGTGGTCAGCTTTTAATGATAGCTTGCGCGTGGGTTGGCGAGTTGTTTCCCCCTCCCCCGCTCCCTGTAGTGACAAAGTCCAGAATCAATAATCTCCCTTCGTGGTCTCCTTCCGCTGAACCTCCCCATTGTGATAAAGGTGGGGATCAATGCCAAGAGCTTACGTAAAAACATCACGGTGGGTCTGATTGTTATCCTATCCAGAGAGATGAGTTTTCTGTCTTGCTGGAGTTGTATCTTGTTGATCTCTAGGCATAAATAAAAAGCAAAGACTGGTTGTCTATTAAGAAGTAAAAAGTGCTATGTTTTTTAGATTCTTTTATTGGTCTATTAAGAAGTATAAAGAGTTGTGTATGTTTTTCTGTTATTTTATTGGTCTATTAAGAAGTAAAGAGTTATGTATGTTTTTCTGTTATTTTATTGGTCTATTAAGAAGTAAAGAGTTATGTGTGATTTTCTGTTATTTCATTGGTCTATTAAGAAGTAAAGAATTATGTATGATTTTCTGTTATTTCATTGGTCTATTAAGAAGTAAAGAGTTGTGTATGTTTTTCTGTTATTTCATTGGTCTATTAAGAAGTAAAAAATGATAATTTTTGCTATTCTGTTATTGGTCTATTAAGAGGTCAGGAATGATAGATTTTTCTCTTTTTTTTCTATTTTTTGTGTATTAAGAGATAAAGAATGATATATTTTTCTATTTTTTATTGGTTTATCAAAAAGTAAAGAGTGATGTATTTTTTTTATATTCTTCTATTGGTCTATTAAGAGGTAAAGAATGAGATGTTTTTCTGTTCTTTTATTGGCGTATTAAGAGGTAAAGAATGATATTTTTTTTTTTATTTTTTTTTTTTATTGGTTTATCAAAAAGTAAAGAGTGATGGGTTTTTTTTATTCTTCTATTGGTCTATTCAGAGGTAAAGAATGAGATGTTTTTCTATTCTTTTATTGGCGTATTAAGAGGTAAAGAATGAAACATTTTTGTGTTTTATTGGTTTATTCAGAGGTAAAGAATGATGTGTTTTTCCATTCTTTTATTTGTCTATTAAGAACTAAAAAGTGATATTGTCCTATTCTTTTATTGGTCTATTAAGAACTAAAGAGAGATATTTTCCTATTCTTTTATTGGTCTATTAAGACGTGAAGAGTGCACATTTTTCTATATTTTTTATTGGTCTATTAAGAAGTAAGGAGTGATAGAGTTTTTCTATTCTTTTATTGGTCTATTAAGAAGTAAAGAGTGCGATATTTTTCTATTCTTTTATTGGTCTATTAAGAAGTAAAGAGTGCGATATTTTTCTATTCTTTTATTGGTCTATTAAGAAGTAAAGATGCGATATTTTTCTATTCTTTTATTGGTCTATTAAGAAGTAAAGAGTGCGATATTTTTCTATTCTTTTATTGGTCTATTAAGAAGTAAAGAATGCGATATTTTTTTACATTTTTATTGGTCTATTAAGAAGTAAAGAGTGCGATATTTTTCTATATTTTTATTGGTCTATTAAGAAGTAAAGAATGCGATATTTTTCTATATTTTTATTGGTTTATCAAGAGGTAAAGAATGCGATATTTTCTATTCTTTTGTTGGCCTATTAAGAGATAAGGAATGACATATTTTTATTCTTTTTTTGGTTTAATAAGAGGTAAAGAACATATTTTTCTATTCTTTTATTGGTCTTTTAAGAGGTAAAGAATGAGATATTTTTCTATTGTTTTGTTGGTCTATAAAGAGGTAAAGAATGATAGATTTTTTTAGTCTTTTATTCGTCTGTGAAGAGGTAAAGAGTGATATATTTTTCTGTTCTTTTATTGGTCTATTAAGAGGTAAAGAGTGATAGATTTTTTTAATTCTTTTATTGGTCTATTAAGAGGTAAAGAGTGAGATATCTTTCTATTCTTTTATTGGTCTATTAAGAACTAAAGAGTGATAGATTTTTTAAATTCTTTTATTGGTCTATTACGAACTAAAGAGTGATAGATTTTTTTTATTCTTTAATTGGTCTATTAAGAGGTAAAGAGTGAGATATCTTTCTATTCTTTTATTGGCCTATTAAGAAGTAAAGAAAAGATATTTTTCTTTTTTTATTGGTCTATTAAGAGGTAAAGAATGATACATTTTTCTGTTCTTCTATTGGTCTATTAAGACGTGAAGAGTGCACTTTTGTCTATATTTTTTATTGGTCTATTAAGAAGTGAAGAGTGCGATATTTTTCTACATTTTTATTGGTTTATCAAGAGGTAAAGAATGATATATTTTCTAATCTTTTATTGGTCTATTAAGAGATAGGGAATGACATTTTTTTTTCTTTTTTGCCTAGTAAGAGGTAAAGAGTGAGATATTTTTCTATTGTTTTATTGGTCTATTAAAAGGTAAAGAGTGATCTATTTTTCTGTTCTGTTATTGGTCGATTAAGAAGTAAAGAATCACATATTTTTCTATTTTTATTGGTCGATTAAGAGGTAAAGAGTGAGATATTTTTCTATTCTTTTATTGGTCTTTTAAGAACTAAACAGTGATATACTTTTCTAATCTCTTATTGGTCTATTAAGAGATAAGGTATGACATATTTTTTCTTTTTTTTCCCGGTCTAGTGAGAGGTAAAGAATATATTGTTCTATTCTTGGTCTTTTAAGAACTAAAGAGTGATATATTTTTCTTTTTTTTTTATAGGTCTATTAAGAGGTAAGGAATGATACATTTTTCTATTCTTTCATTGGTCTGTGAAGAGGTAAAGAGTGAGATATCTCTCTATTCTTTTATTGGTCATTTAAGAGGTAAAGAGTGAGATATCTCTCTATTCTTTGATTGGTCTATTAAGAGGAAAAGAGTGAGATATCTTTCTATTCTTTTATTGGTCTATTAAGAGGTAGAGAGTGAGATATCTCTCTATTCTTTGATTGGTCTATTAAGAGGTAAAGAGTGAGATATCTTTCTATTCTTTTATTGGTCTATTAAGAGGTAAAGAGTGAGATATCTCTCTAGTCTTTGATTGGTCTATTAAGAGGTAAAGAGTGAGATATCTCTCTATTCTTTGATTGGTCTATTAAGAGGTAAAGAGTGAGATATCTCTCTATTCTTTGATTGGTCTATTAAGAGGTAAAGAGTGAGATATCTTTCTATTCTTTTATTGGTCTTTTAAGAGGTAAAGAGTGAGATATCTCTCTAGTCTTTGATTGGTCTATTAAGAGGTAAAGAGTGAGATATCTCTCTATTCCTTGATTGGTCTATTAAGAAGTAAAGAGTTATGTATGTTTTTCTGTTATTTTATTGGTCTATTAAGAAGTAAAGAGTTATTATGTTTTTCTGTTATTTTATTGGTCTATTAAGAAGTAAAGAGTTATGTATGTTTTTCTGTTATTTTATTGGTCTATTAAGAAGTAAAGAGTTATGCATCTTTTTCTGTTATTTTATTGGTCTATTAAGAAGTAAAGAGTTATGTATGTTTTTCTGTTGTTTTATTGGTCTATTAAGAAGTAAAGAGTTATGTATGTTTTTCTGTTATTTTATTGGTCTATTAAGAAGTAAAGAGTTATGCATGTTTTTCTGTTATTTTATTGGTCTATTAAGAAGTAAAGCGTTATGTATGTTTTTCTGTTGTTTTATTGGTCTATTAAGAAGTAAAGAGTTATGTATGTTTTTCTGTTATTTTATTGGTCTATTAAGAAGTAAAGAGTTATTATGTTTTTCTGTTATTTTATTGGTCTATTAAGAAGTAAAGAGTTATGTATGTTTTTCTGTTGTTTCATTGGTCTATTAAGAAGTAAAAAATGATAAGTTTTTCTACTCTTTTATTGGTCTATTAAGAGGTCAGGAATGATAGATTTTTCTTTCTTTTTTTTTGGGGGGGGGGGGGGTATTAAGAGGTAAAGAGATGATATATTTTTCTGTCTTTTTATTGGTTTATCAAGAAGTAAAGAGTGATGTATTTTTTTTATTCTTCTACTGGTCTATTAAGAGGTAAAAGATGAAATATTTTTCTATTCTTTTATTGGCGTATTTACAAGTAGAGAAATATATATTTTTGTATTTTTATTGGTCTATTCAGAGGTAAAGAATGATGTGTTTTTCTATTCTTTTATTTGTCTATTAAGAACTAAAAAGTGATATTGTCCTATTCTTTTATTGGTCTATTAAGACGTGAAGAGTGAACATTTTTCTATATTTTTTATTGGTCTATTAAGAAGTAAGGAGTGATAAAGTTTTTCTATTCTTTTATTGGTCTATTAAGAAGTAAAGAGTGCGATATTTTTCTATTCTTTTATTGGTCTAATAAGAAGTAAAGAGTGCGATATTTTTCTATTCTTTTATTGGTCTAATAAGAAGTAAAGATGCGATATTTTTCTATTCTTTTATTGGTCTATTAAGAAGTAAAGAGTGCGATATTTTTCTATTCTTTTATTGGTCTATTAAGAAGTAAAGAGTGCGATATTTTTCTATTCTTTTATTGGTCTAATAAGAAGTAAAGAGTGCGATATTTTTCTATTCTTTTATTGGTCTAATAAGAAGTAAAGAGTGCGATATTTTTCTATTCTTTTATTGGTCTATTAAGAAGTAAAGAGTGCGATATTTTTCTATTCTTTTATTGGTCTATTAAGAAGTAAAGAATGCGATATTTTTCTATTCTTTTGTTGGCCTATTAAGAGATAAGGAGTGACATATTTTTTATTCTTTTTTGGTTTAATAAGAGGTAAAGAACATATTTTTCTATTCTTTTATTGGTCTTTTAAGAGGTAAAGAATGAGATATTTTTCTATTGTTTTGTTGGTCTATAAAGAGGTAAAGAATGATAGATTTTTTTAGTTCTTTTATTCGTCTGTGAAGAGGTAAAGAGTGATATATTTTTCTGTTCTTTTTATTGGTCTATTAAGAGGTAAAGAGTGATAGATTTTTTTAATTCTTTTATTGGTCTATTAAGAGGTAAAGAGTGAGATATCTTTCTATTCTTTTATTGGTCTATTAAGAACTAAAGAGTGATAGATTTTTTAAATTCTTTTATTGGTCTATTACGAACTAAAGAGTGATAGATTTTTTTATTCTTTAATTGGTCTATTAAGAGGTAAAGAGTGAGATATCTTTCTATTCTTTTATTGGCCTATTAAGAAGTAAAGAAAAGATATTTTTCTTTTTTTTATTGGTCTATTAAGAGGTAAAGAATGATACATTTTTCTGTTCTTCTATTGGTCTATTAAGACGTGAAGAGTGCACTTTTGTCTATATTTTTTATTGGTCTATTAAGAAGTGAAGAGTGCGATATTTTTCTACATTTTTATTGGTTTATCAAGAGGTAAAGAATGATATATTTTCTAATCTTTTATTGGTCTATTAAGAGATAGGGAATGACATTTTTTTTTCTTTTTGGCCTAGTAAGAGGTAAAGAGTGAGATATTTTTCTATTGTTTTATTGGTCTATTAAAAGGTAAAGAGTGATCTATTTTTCTGTTCTGTTATTGGTCGATTAAGAAGTAAAGAATCACATATTTTTCTATTTTTTATTGGTCTATTAAGAGGTAAAGAGTGAGATATTTTTCTATTCTTTTATTGGTCTTTTAAGAACTAAACAGTGATATACTTTTCTAATCTCTTATTGGTCTATTAAGAGATAAGGTATGACATATTTTTTCTTTTTTTTCCGGTCTAGTGAGAGGTAAAGAATATATTGTTCTATTCTTGGTCTTTTAAGAACAAAAGAGTGATATATTTTTCTTTTTTTTTATAGGTCTATTAAGAGGTAAGGAATGATACATTTTTCTATTCTTTCATTGGTCTGTGAAGAGGTAAAGAGTGAGATATCTCTCTATTCTTTTATTGGTCTTTTAAGAGGTAAAGATTGAGATATCTCTCTATTCTTTGATTGGTCTATTAAGAGGTAAAGAGTGAGATATCTTTCTATTCTTTTATTGGTCTATTAAGAGGTAGAGAGTAAGATATCTCTCCATTCTTTGATTGGTCTATTAAGAGGTAAAGAGTGAGATATCTTTCTATTCTTTGATTGGTCTATTAAGAGGTAAAGAGTGAGATATCTCTCTATTCTTTGATTGGTCTATTAAGAGGTAAAGAGTGAGATATCTCTCTATTCTTTGATTGGTCTATTAAGAGGTAAAGAGTGAGATATCTCTCTAGTCTTTGATTGGTCTATTAAGAGGTAAAGAGTGAGATATCTCTATTCTTTGATTGGTCTATTAAGAGGTAACGAGTGAGATATCTCTCTATTCTTTGATTGGTCTATTAAGAGGTAAAGAGTGAGATATCTTTCTATTCTTTTATTGGTCTTTTAAGAGGTAAAGAGTGAGATATCTCTCTAGTCTTTGATTGGTCTATTAAGAGGTAAAGAGTGAGATATCTCTCTATTGCTTGATTGGTCTATTAAGAGGTAAAGAGTGAGATAATTTTCTATTCTTTCATTGGTCTGTTAAAAGGTAAAGAGTGATATACGTCTCTATTCTTTTATTGGTCTATCAAGAGGTAAAGAATGATATATTCTTCTATTTTTATAGCTACCCCATCCTCAGCCCCACTCCTGCATCAGTGCCACCCAACGACGGTTATTTCAGTTTTCCAACACATGTCCAGATCCACCGAAACTCAGGTCTCCATAAGAGAATTGAAATGAATTAGATTTTATACATCTGCTTCTTCTTTTTGTCCTCTTTCTCTTTCAGAATTACCATGATTTTCTCCTCCTCTTTCTCCTTTTCTTCTTCTTCTTCGTCTTATACAATACAATACAATACAATATAGCGCAAAATCTTGATAAAATCAAATCTAAGCGCTAAAACAGACACACACGCACGCACACACACACACACACACACACACACACACACACACACACACACACACACACACACACACACACACACGCACACGGCTAAAATGGGGAGAAAGAATAAAAGCAATGGAAAATTATAGAGAGCATATTATATACAATTATATATTACAATGTGATTCCCCTCTGAGTGGAGACA
>JAPXFY010004530.1:0-17695 GCA_030674185.1 Monoplex corrugatus | reverse complement strand
TGGCCTGTGACGAGTCCTTCAATAGCAGTGTCAAGGTCAGTCAGCCGCTGGGTCAGGTCGTGTGGAGTCACTGAGGGTGATGTGTTTTGCCACTGTGTCTTGTCGCTGTAGGCAATGCGACTGTAGTCTTTTGTCTGATTATTTATGTTGTTTAGTCTTGCTTTGGACATTCTGCACTTCTAAGATTCTTATTCCATTGTTCATTATTCCTGTTTTTAGCTATGTGGAAATGTAAAGTGCTTAGTGATATGGGTTTTGTATCTTCTTTGTTTTATCAGTCTGTCATTTGAACAATCTTGGCTGTGTTGTAATGACAAGTTTATCTAAATTGTAATGTTAAAGAAAGAAAACAAAACAGGAGAATCTGATGAAAACAACCAGCAAGACGTGAGAAACTGTTGAAAACACAGCGAGCCACTAAGTGTTAATGTTTTACCCCAAGATCCTATGTAACTGTTTGAACTAGGGAACTATGACAGCATATTTCGTTGACCCAGCCAGTCAGTACAATGTGAAATTTACTGACTCTTTGCATGTGTGCGTGTGTGTGCATGCGTGCGTGCGTGCATGTGTCTGTGTGTGGACGTTGTGTGTGTGTGTGTGCGTGCACATATCTGTGTGTGTGCATGTGTGTCTGTATCTGTGTTTGTGTGTGTGTGCACGCGTGTGTGTGTGTGTGTGTGTGTATCTGTGTGCGTCTGTGTCTGTGTGTGGCTGTATGTGTGTGTGCGTGTGTGTGTATCTGTGTGTGTGTGTGTGTGTGTGTGCGCACGCGCATGTGTGTTTGTGTATGTATGTGCATGTATGTGTATGTGTGTGTATGTCTGTGTGTGTCTGTATGTGTATCTGTATGCAGCCTTCAGGGTCCAAGACGCACAAGCCCCAGTCCACTCTGCAGAGCTCGCTGGCTCAGCGCCGCAAGAAAATGTCTCAGCATTTTGAAGATCTGGAGCATTGCTACCTCAACATACGTACCAGCGGGGGGTTGGGGGGACCGGAGGGGGGAGGAGGTCGCATGGAGGACTTCACCTGCTGTCTGTCCAAGTTCACGCGCTATACTTCGTTCCGACCTTTGGCCTCTCTGAGTTATGCGGTTGACCTTTTCAATGGGTCGTCAAGTATTGTTTCCAGGTGGGTGAGGTAGACTTTTCTTTTTTTTTCTTTTTTTCTTTTTGTATTCCAGTTGAACTTCTCATGTGTTCTCTGTTTAATGTGTTTCTAGTGTCAGGTCAAGGTGTGAATGAGAGAGAGAGAGAGAGGGAGGGAGAGAGAGAGTGTGTGTGTGTGTGTGTGTGAGTGATCAATTGAAGTTAGGTTAGTGTTTTTATTGTGTAACTTCATTTCCGGGAGGAGATGAGATCAGTTGAAATTGATAAAATTTATCAAATTTTGAGTGAGTGTGATTGTGTGTGTATGTGTGAGGGTGAGCGTGTGATTTGGTGTGTGTGTGTGTGTGTGTGTGTGTGTGTGTGTGTGTGTGTGTGTGTGAACATGTAATCATGTGTGTGCAAGAGAGTCTGTGTACACATGTCAGTATGTGTGTGTATGTCTGTGTGTCTGTATGTCTGTGTGTGAGTGCATGCATGCATTCATCTTGAGTGTAAATAGACTAATGGTGTAATCATATGTGGTTGTGTTTTTTTTTGATTATCATTGGCCTTAACCTTTTCGCTGCCATGCTTGACGAGATAACTCGTCGGCAATTTTATGTACTCTTCGCTGCCATGGCCGTCGAGTAGACTCGTCGCGGGGAAGTCCGGAATTTTCCTCGTTTTATATTTGGACTGTTTATGAAACAGAGGATATTTTTGGAAAGGTGAAGGTCTCTAGATACTATTGACCACCAGTAATCTCGCATTCGTCATAAGGAATCCCCTCTTTTACGCGATTTTATTGGATGACCCGACGCAGCTTTTCCGTCCGCCTCACACACGAAGCAAAATGGCGACAGCTGGCCCAAGCACATCAACTGGTAGCGCGTCGAAACGACAAAAACTCATGACTGCAGAAGAGGCTCTAAAAGAATTAGAGCGGCAACTCGAAGAAGACGATTCTGACGAGCTTTTGTCTGATGATTCTCTTGAGAGGGAGGTGAGTGAGGAGGAATTAGAGGTTGCCGACAGTGACACTGACGAACAGACAATGACCGAAGGCGAAGCTGAGCCAGCTCACAGCAGTGACTCGGAATCTGACAGTGACACCGACAGCGTTCCATTAGCACTAATGGCGGCGAGGGGTAGGAGTAGAGTGCGAGGGGTAGGTGGTAGTGGTAGAAGGGCAAGAGGCCGTGGGCAAAGGGGTCAGCATGGGAGAGGGAGGGGGCGGGGGGAGGGGGAGGGGGCGTGGCCGAAGCGTGTTCGCCGATGTCAATGTTGGGCCAACGAACAATGTGCGACCTGTCATTCCCACTTTTACTGGGAATAGTGGGCTAAAAAAAGATCCACATGGGACTGACTGCATCGATTTTTTTTCTCTGTTTGTAGGGGATGACCTGATTGATAAGATGGTAGAGGAAACAAATAGGTATGCACAGCAGACACTCCAGCAAGTACAAGCAACCCCAGGCAGACTGAAAAAATATTCTAGGTTAGCAGCATGGACAGACACTTTTGCATTTGAAATGAAGCAGTTTTTGGGACTGACACTCTTGATGGGCATTGTAAGGAAACCAAGCATAGCATCCTACTGGTCAACATATCCACTGCTGTCAACCCCCATTTTTTCTCTTGTTATGAAGAGAAACAGATACCAGCTTCTCCTGAGATTTTGGCACTGTAATGACAATGCAAATGAACCAGACCGCAATGACCCACAACGTGACAGACTTTACAAAATTAGGCCTGTAGTTGAATATTTACAGGACAAATTTCAGACTGTCTACAAACCTGACAAACTTTTAGCTGTAGATGAGTCACTGCTGCTGTACAAAGGCAACCTCGTCTTCAAACAGTACATCCCCCTCAAGAGAGCCCGTTTTGGGATAAAGCTGTATCACTTGTGTGAAAACTCCGGTTACACATACCGACTGCATGTGTACACTGGCAAGCAAGATCCTGCCTTCACCATTGAGCACCACATTCCCCCTGATGCACAGAATTTGAATGCCACAGAGAAGATTGTGGTGTTCATGCTTGGGGATCTTCTTGATCAAGGCTACCAGCTGTACATGGACAACTGGTACTCAGGCATCCAGTTGTACAAGTGAGTAAACTCTCTCTCTTATGTGTGTTTGTGGACATACATGCCTGCCCCCATGAGTGTGTGTGTGTGTGTGTGTGTGTGTGTGTGTGTGTGTGTGTGTGTGTGTGTGTGTGTGTGTGTACATGTATGTATATATGTATATGCATATATACATATATATATATATATATATATATATATATATATATATATATATATATATATATATGTGTGTGTGTGTGTGTGTGTGTGTGTGTGTGTTTGTGTGTGTGTGTGTGTGTGTGTGTGTGTGTGTGTGTGTGTGTGTTTGTGTGTATATGTATGTGTGTATATGTGTGTGTGTAACACAGACAGAAGACGGACAAACAAGTCAGACAGACACAAACAAAATAGTCAAATATATTTGTTTAGATGTAGGCTATATTGACCCTGTGCCTTTTCAGGTATCTGTTCAACCACCAGACTGTCTGCTGCGGGACTGTGCGGGAGAACCGGATGCCTCCAGCTGTGCGGGAACTTCAGGTTCAAGACAAGGGTGATCTGCAGGCACGCAGGGATGGGGAACTGCTCTTCATGAAGTGGATGTCAAGCAAGGTGGTTTACATGATGTCCACTATGCATGATGAAACCACTACACGGGTCCAGAGGAGAAGGAGGGAGGTGGTGAAGCCCAAATGTGTAGTGGACTATAATTCTAACATGGGAGCAGTGGATAAAGGTGACCAGATGCTTCAGCCCTACAGTGCCACCCGAAAGACTTTCAGGTGGTACAAGAAAGTTGCAACACACCTGATTCAGCTGAGTTTGCTGAATGCTTTTCTGGTCCATCAGAAACAGCCCAACAGGAAAAAGATGGATTTCCTCAGTTTTCAGCTTGAGGTGATCCACAGTCTCCTGTATGAGAACCAGCGGCTGCCTCCACCACACCAACTCCGAACAGACGACACTGTGAGACTGTTTGAGAGACACTTTCCTGCTCGGGTGCCACCCACTGAAAAGAAACAGCACCCCACCAGAAGATGCAGAGTGTGCTCCAAACAAGGGAAGAGGAGTGAAAGTGCCTTCATGTGTGAGAGCTGCCCCAGTCAGCCTGCCCTTTGTGTTGTGCCATGTTTTCAAATCTGGCACACACAGCGCAACTTTTGACTCGCTACGTCATTGTGAATATTTCACTTTGTGTGTGTGTGTGTGTGTGTGTGTGTGTGTGTGTGTGTGTGTGTGTGTGTGTGTGTGTGTGTGTGTGTGTGAACTCTTTAGTTGTTTTTTTTTGCATTATAATCATATGTATATTCAAATGAAACCCAGAGTGATTTGGCTTTTGAGGAAAATTTCCGTACAATGGTTTATGTATAACAGTATATGAGGTGCAGGATTTTCCCTTTATTCCAGTTGTTCTTAGACATTTTTTTTATTTTAGCTTGGTATTTGAAAAATTTGAAAACTTTGTGTGCAAGCTGTGTGTGTCATAATCATAGGCCCAGACTGATTTGACTTTCGAGGAAAATTCCTGGACATTCATCACAACGGTTTCTTTATAACCAACAATATAAACAGTCACAATGAGGTGTGTTTTTTTTCCTTTTGTTTCAGTACTTCTTAGACATATTTTATGATGGATTTCTTAACTTTTCTTCAGGAAAAAACAAATATCTGTGTAAAGAACTCAATCATATGATGAATATAGCAATGTAAAACAAATTGAAATATAGAAAACTTGTTTTTTAAAAAAATTGTATTGTTTTGGAAAAAGTGAAAGAGTGAATTTGTTGTCTGTTTTGTGTTGTTCAATTATTCTACTTTCAGAAAATATATACTTTTAGGGGTCTCTGATTAATGAGAAAGTCAGCAGAATTTTTTGAAAATATATACCCGTTTTTCGGGGAAAAACCCTGGCAAATAGGATTTAACTTCAAGCTTAATTCCTTGGCAGCGAAAGGGTTAAGGATTTCCAGTAATGTGTACGTGTGTGTGTGCGTGCGTGTGTGTGCGTGCGTGCGTGTGTGTGTGTGTGTGTGTGTGTGTGTGTGTGTGTGTGTGTTAAAAGAGAGACAGAGACAAGGAAAGAGAGCGACTGTCAGCCAAGCCAATATATTTCCCTCATTTAAGAGGAGGAATGACAGTGTTTCGTGTTGCTGTATCACGTGTGATGTTGACACCAATTTCTGTTACAGCATAGAGTTTGACCGAGACTGTGATTTTTTTGCCATCGCTGGGGTTACCAAAAAGATAAAGGTCAGTTGTCACCTTACAACACAAAACTTTATTTCAGCCGTATTTTAAGATTCATCAGTGTGTTTAGATGTGTGTGATTTATTTGATATGGTTATAGCCCTGATGTGTTTTTGAGCAGTGAGCTGGGTTTTAAACACTAACAAAAATGATAATAATGTTACAATGATTCACATTTTCTGAACCCCCAATAGGACACAGTGTCCTGGACATAGAAAATTAATAGGACACAGTGTCCTGGCTATGAAAAAACAATAGGACACCATTTTTTTTGCAAAAAAACGTGTTTATTTAAAATAAGTCCAGTAATGCAGAACTCTGATATACCATAAAGCATTTGCAACAAAAATTACTAATTTTTAGTAATTACATCTTAAACAACACACAAATGAAATAATCAACAAACAGTTATTGTAAGTTAATACTGAAGTCGCACCTTGCTTCAAAATCAGTAAAAAAAAAAACCCAACCCAAAACAACACTTGGCACAATCTGGCAATCACATTTGAACATAGTGATACTGAACAGTGAATGAATTTTAATAACGAAAACTAAGTAGCATCTTACTATAAAATAAGATCTGACTGAGAAAACTTGGCACATTCTGGCAATTTTGAATAATATCTGTTAAGTCTTAAACAACACAAAAAAATGGAATATTCAAGCAGTTATTGTAAGTTAATACTGAAGTCGCACCTTGCTTCAAAATCAGTAAAAACAAAAACAAAACAACACTTGGCACAATCTGGCAATCACATTTGAACATAGTGATACTGAACAGTGTGTGAATTTTAGGTAGCATCTTGCTATAAAATAAGATCTGACTGAGAAAACTTGGCACATTCTGGCAATTACATCTGAACATGCAAATCATTGCTACACAACACGCAAAGAGCTACCCCAACATGCTCACACTCATTCCCATTCCAGGATTCAGGGCCCAAAACCACAACTTGACGCCACAACCGCTTGAGTGTGGAGACTCAGGATTGTTAGTTCTTTGGCCCAGTCTCACAGGCAGTGGAGGGTCTGAAGATGTGCCTCTTCTTTTTGCTTGCCCATTTGCGAACAACTTCAGAGAGAAACTGTTGTTCTCTCTGTTTGGGCCCCTCCAACTTCACCTTGAGGAGACAATCCTGAGTCTCCACACTCAAACGGTTTCTCTTTGAGGTCAAGATGTTGTCCCCGATAACGTGCGAAGCTAAAAATAGCACACTCGCGGAGCGCTGGGCGATGGCTGACACTGTGATAGGCTGTCCACTGTCACTGTGTCAGCGGGCGTGTCAGCGACTACAAGGGCCTCGCACAGCCAGCACTGCCGTTCAACGCGCTCCATAAAACACACTTGGCGTGTCCGCGACTTCCATGTAATAATCGGACACGGGTCCGCTCGGATAGCATATCAATCGGACAGCGGGTCCGCTCAGAAGCAAAACAATCGGTCATTTCAAATTTCAATCGGTCAATGTCCGGAGTCCGAGGGAAATGTGAAGCACTGATGTTAACCTTAATTCATTCACCCTGCCCATTAGCTTCCTGAGGGAGGGAAAGTCTTATAATAACAATAACGACATTTCTAACGCATCAAATTTTCATACAAGAATCAAACCAAGGTGTGCATTCTCACTATTCATCAAAGCAATCGCCCAACAACAACCAAAACTCCAGGGCACAAAGCACACACAAATCCAGCTGGGGAGGGTAGCGGGGCAAAATAGTGTACATGTAGAGGGAAGCTTTAACTCACTCACTACTTACGATAATGCCCCTTGCGGTTCCCCTGATACGCACCATTTGTATAGGTCATGAGAAAATTCTTATAAAAATAAATGAAAACAGTTTTGAAATTTGGGGGGGTCATATATTAAAAGATTGGTGTACAACATGCTGAAATTTCAACTGTCTAACCGTCTTGGTTGCTGAGTAACGGTACAAGTAAAATTAGAGAAATTTTCAGGTGAAAAATGCCTTATAAAATACACAGTCAGATCAATACATCAGTTCCTACAGTCACATTTTGAATGAAATTTCATAAAATCCAACGCGCACACATTCCACGTGCACTGAAGGAAGAGATCTTGTTGAACAGCGTCGAGTTGTTGAGAGTATTGTTCACCATTTGCTTTTCCGTCGTCTGCTTCGCTGCGGAGATAGTGGGTCGTGAACTTTGCACTGTCTACACACGCAAAGTACTGTGACCTAATGGCCTGAAACGAGGCTAAGAATGACGGAAGAATATTTCTATTAGTTTCGGTTAACGGAAATACTAAAAGCCCCGCGAATTTTCTAAACTCGGGTTGGATTTCTCCAACGCTCGTAGACAAGCGTTGTTGAGACATGATCGGGAAATCCCAACGCTCATAGCAAGAGAGTTAATGGAAACTTTATGTTCAGGTCTGATCTTTAAATAAAAACCCTTTACTTCATTTCTTATTTTTGAAATAGAAACTGTTTTATAAATTTCTGTGCTTCAGGTTCAGTTTCTCAAGATGACTTCTCCGTGTTTGGAACGAATTCCATATGCACTGACGCCACTGGTGCCATGTGATGGAGAAGATCTAAAATGATTCATAGCACAACTCTTAAGCCTGCACATAAATTCATGAGCTGGCCAGGTTCTGAGGCCCTACCTAACATATAAATTAGTGTATCGACCCCAGAAGCTGCGAGTCATCGCAGTAGAAAAACGAAATTTTAATTACACATAATGTACCGTGGCTAACTGATGCAACTAGCGGCAGCAGTTTGTCATTCCTGCCTCTTAACAATAAAGTCCGAAAGGAATGTAACTCTGAGAGTACTTGTGTCTTGCGCATGCGTATACCAGTCCTCTTTTCTCGGCAGCCATTTTCCAGCTCGCCTCGTATGCTCTGAGCAGCTAAGTATTTTTCTGCTTTGCTTGCAATTGATCGATTGTCGTTGCTGTTCTGTGTTGTCTTGCCTATGTTTTCGTTTAACGGAGAAATTCACGTGAAGCGTTTGGGTGCAAAGCGAGGGTTAAGAAGATTTTAGAACAAGGAGGGAGAAGATCGATGAAAATAATTTCTGTTGTGAAAAAAATGTTGCTTTTTTTTTGGTATTTCCTTTGGCTAACATAAAACATCAGTTTTGAAAACTTACCATACAGTTTGTATTCTGAGCAAAGAAAGGAACATCTGATTTTGCAGAGACCATTTTCTCCTGATACAATATTTATGATTTTTAAAGTACATGCACAATATAGATCATGTAACTTTAAAGTGTTGCTCTTATATGGGGGGGGGGGGGGGATATTGTGTTTTACAAGAGTGTGAATACCACACAGTGATCCTCTTGTGCTCCAGGTGTATGAATACCAGACAGTGATTCAGGATGCAGTGGATATTCACTACCCCACCTTGGAGATGCTGTGTCAGTCGAAAATCAGGTGTGTGCACTGTTGAATGATGAGCAGATGAATAAATAACTACATAAATAAACAAATTAAATGAAATATTTTTAACCCTTTGAGTGCTGAGATTTTTGGACATCTGGTGTTTTCCATGTGCCAGGGAAAAATGTTGATCACTGCCATGTATACTAAAACAACTGTTGCTTCCATATTTGTGGGAATCTGCGCATGACATTACACAGAATGATGCATTAGGCGTGACAAAATGTATTTTCAGATTATTTATGTAGTAATTTCGTAAGATAATGTATGACAATTTAGTGTATAATTAATTTTCTGTTCCATATTTTCCCCATTGTGATCAGTGTGCTCAGATATGCATGTTTTGTTTGAGATGGTTTTCATATGGCTCAGAGCAGTCAGCTTGGTGTTAAGCACTCATAACAATAGTAATACTGATAACAATAGTAAGAAGTAGAAGAAGAAGAGTGAACGATAACTTCATGTTTTGATATAGTGAAATCTGTATATATACTGTTTCCCCCCGCAGGGACGCTGGGGGCTCTCTCCGTGTAAATAGTATCTCCACCTTCTGGAAATTCTGTGCAAGAAATTTCCTCTTTTGTGTCACTCTCTTTGTTTCTTTCTTCCTCCTTTGCTTTCTGTGATTTGTTCTTATCATTTTCTGCTTTGCAGGTTCATTCATGTGTATGTTTTCGATAAAGTCTTGCATACTTAGGATTGATAATTTGGTTCATGTATTAACTTAGGATTGATAGTTTGGTACATGTATTAAGTGCATTTTTGGCTTTAGGGAAGTGAGATATGCAGAAGCAATTTTAGTTGATTTAGGCTCATTTTTGTATATGTTTTAGTGTCCTTAGATATGTTTAAATTTGTATTCAGGTATGTTTTTGAAATATGTATACTGGTGTGTTTTTGAAGTCCCCTTTTCAATAAGTTGAACAGAGTGGTCAGTGCCAGGGGCATTTCCTTAGATTATGTGTGCAAACGCATTGATATGTGTACTTAGTTTCCTTTTTTTTTCTTCTTCTGTTGAAGTATTGTGTATGTTTTGATACATTTATAGCCCTGATGTGGCTCTATGCAGTCGGCTGGGCTTTGAACGAAAACGACAGTAACAATAGCGTACTGACTGTTTTGTAATGTGTGGGCAGCTGCGTGTCGTGGAGTAGCTACCACAAGGGAGGTCTTGCTAGTTCAGACTACGAGGGCACCGTCACATTATGGGATGCCAACACAGGGGCCAGGGTCAAGATGTTCCAGGTACGTCTCGGCTACTTCAGTTCATTTACCTTTTCACTACCACTTATGCCAAACACTGTACAGCTCACAGAACTGTCATCACAGTTTTAGAGCATGATCTGAAACCAGCCATCCAAAAATTCGACTGAAAAAATTTGGGTGACTGATGTCAGAGTGCTCCTCTGTGTGTGTGTGCGTGTGTGTGCATGTGTGTGTGTGTGTGTGCATGTGTGTGTGTGTGCATGTGTGTGTGTGTGCATGTGTGTGTGTGTGTGTGTGCATGTGTGTGTGTGTGTGTGTGCGTGTGTGTGTGTGTGTGCGTGCTGCTTAGCAGCTGCAGTACTGTGCTCTAACCCTTTGATTCCCTCAGCCTATCCACTAACATCCTGCTTTGGCAACCATGACAGCAAAGCAAAAATTTAACTCTTTGACTTCCTCAGCCTATCCACCAGCTTCCTGCAGGAAGCTGGTGGATAGGGTGAGGGAGTCAAAGGGCTAAATCTTTGCTGATGGTATATAGGGTGCAGGAGTCAAAGGGTTAAATTTTTGTTTATGGTATATAGGTTGCAGGAGTCAAAGGGTTAAATTTTTGCTAATGATATATAGGGTGCAGGAGTCACAAGGGTTAAAGATCACTGATTGGTGGCTACCATACTCTTCATTTAGGTCACCAGTCAGTAGCTACAGCACTCTGTTTACAGGTCATGGATCATTGACTACAGTACTCAGCTCACACTGAATGGTGGCTGCAGCATTGAAAGTGATTTTTGATAAAGTACATTTGTGTGTGTCTGCTGATATGTTGAGAATTAGCCTTGTGTATAGACACTCAAGAAAAGTGTGGAATGGTTTGGAAGTGTGGTGGTTCTGTCATCAACAGCTCCTTCTTTTTTGTATGCATATATGTACACACCTACTCATGCAAATGCATACACACTCCACACTTGTCTTATATCATTTATAATGAAAAAAACATTAAATCAAAGAACGAACGAACACACACACACACACACGCACGCTCCTGTCAACACCAAGCTTTCAGTCTGTTGGTGTCGTTCTGAATGTCCAAGCTGTTTTGAATGTCCAAGCTGTTTTGAATGTCCAAGCTGTCTGTGCACAGGAGCATGAGAAGCGTTGCTGGAGTGTGGACTACAATCACATGGACACACGACTGTTGGCGTCTGGCTCTGATGACTGTAAAGGTGAGTACAGGTGACAGGGAGGGAGGTGAAACAGGTGTAATAGTGTTTGTGTGTGTATGGTCTGTAAAGTGAGTATAGGTGACAGTGAGGGAGATGACACAGGTGTATGCGTGTGTGTATGTCTGCCTGTCTGTCTCTGTGTGTGAGTGTCTGTAAAATGAGCACAGGTGACAGTGAGGGAGTTGTCACAGGTGTGTTTGTGTGTGTGTGTGTGTCTATCTGTCTGTCTGTGTGTCTGTCTGTGCCTCTGTGTCTCTGTAAAGTGAGTACAGGTGACAGTGAGGGAGTTGACACAGGGGTGTGTGTGTGTGTGTGTTTGATAATTGAGTGTAAACACAGATGGATTTGTCAAAACTAGCAGTGTTGTGACACCATCTGAGCTGCAGAAAAACGAGGGGTTAGAGGGAGGAGTGGAGAGATCTCCACCACTTTTTTGTATCCTAACAATCATCACTACAAGGCACAACTCACCCCGGGGTTCTGGGACATCCTTTAGCTTTTTTCTTATGTTTTTTGAAATTCAGTTCTTTGTGTATTTATTTGTTTATTTATTTATTTGTTTATTTATTTATTTCTATTTATTTATTTATTTGTTACAGTTGTTACATTTTTTCTTTCAGCATTTTTTCTTTTTTCTTAGATGAGTGTCTGTACATTGTTTTTGGCCTACACTGTGCACGTTCTGCATACATCCATCTTCAGCGGGTATGTACACTGAGTGCTTTCATGTTTCCATAAGCCACTGGACTCTGACTTGACTTGCAGGGTTTACCATGCCTATTTCCCCACATGGGAATGTCAGGGGCTCTTTCGGTATAAATAGTATCCCCACCATCTGGAAGTTCTGGGCTAGAAATTTCCTATTTTCCGTCATTCGCTTTGTTTCTGCCTTCTTCGTTTGCCTTCTGTCATTTCTTCCTATCATTTTCTGTCTTGCAGGTCCATTCACCTGTATGTGTTCGATAAAGTATTGCGTACTTTCTCTGAGGATTGATAATTGGGTACATGTATTAAGTGCATTTTAATTACACATACTATACCGTGGCTCACAAATGCAATAAGCGGCAGCGGTTTGCCAATTCTGCCTCGTAACAATAAAGTCCGAAGGGACAGTAACTCTGAGAGTGTCTACGTCTTGCGCATGCGCAGGTGCTCTTCCTCTTTTCTCGGCAGCCATCTTCCAGCTCGCCTCGTACGCTCTGAGCAGCTAAGTATTTTTCGATTTCGCTACGCGATCGATCGATTGTCGTTGTTGTTTTTGTGTCTTGCCTATGTTTTCGTTTAAGGGAGAAACTTATGTGAAGCGATTGGGTGGCAAAGCGAGGGTTAAGAAGATTTCGTCCGCTGAATTCTCAAACCCACAAAGGGGTGGTTCCACCGGTGCACAAACCGCTCTCTCTTCAACTTCGTCTCTCCCTTTTACGTCTTCTCTCTTTCACACTATCGACAAGTCATCGCAACCCAGCTACGGTTCGGTTGCGGTGACCACGAGCCCTCAACTCAGCTCCGGCTCAGTTGAATTTTCGTCATTTTACGGCCCTCACACTGCCCGGCACGGTGATCGACTCAACTCCGGTTCTGTCGATTCTGTGCTCGCCCCCTTCGTACAGCTTAACTCCGGTTCTGCTGGTACTGTTTCAGCCTCCATGGCTGATGGGCGCATTGGGCATGGGTCTCCTTCGGGAGGCAAGATGGACCGTAATGTGAACGGAACCGGCTCACCCCCTGGTTCGCCAGGCGGGACACCCCCTGGTTCGCCAGGTGGGCCAAGGGAGACAACCCCACCCTTACGGGCGTCAGATCGTCGATCCGCCCCGGTTGTCCCCCTTCCTCCCCCACAGCCTGCTGCTGCACCCGCCACAACCTCTCTGTCCCATTCCGGACAGAGCACTTGGGCGCCTTGGCAACTACCAAGCGACCCATGGCGGGCTGCCACATCTCTGTCCCATTCCGGACAGAGCACTTGGGCGCCTTGGCACATGCCTAGCCGCCCCCAGCAGGCTGGCCCTTTGGGCACTGGGGACCGGGCCAGGCCCTACCCTTCATGGGGTCAGGGTCCTGATGCCCCTTGGGCTCAGCCCATGCCGCATCCCATGGCACCGCACATGGTACCGTGGCACCCATCCTTGGGATTTCCCCCGGCCTCGGCCACGGGATGCACGTGGTGGCCCGGCTTTATGCCCGGCGCCCCACCAGCGCAGGACTCACCCTGCCCAGCCCCCCCGGCACCACCCGTGTTGGACACAACACCGGGGCTGCCTCCTGGGGGCTCTGACCCGGGTCCCACAACCGTGGCACCCCGGTCAGACTCCACAGACTCTCGCCCCCTCCATAGGCGGGCCAGAGGACTCGGACTCGGCCTCAGAGGATGAGGCCCCTGCCCACATGGCATTCTGCTTCCAGGATGCCATGGACCGGCTGGCACAACTCACACCGGAGGCGGTGTCCACTGTGCCAGAGCCCAAGGCTCCCAAGCTTGGCTCGGCCGAGCGCCTTTTCAGCGCTCACCCTACTCAGCCCCACGGGCCTCCTTGCTAAAACAGTCCGACATGGTGGCTGACTGCCTCAGGCAAGCCCAGGACACCGCCAGGGGGAAAGAGGCACAAGATTTCGTTCCAGGATCTGTGCCTGACTTCCCGGGAGCCTTGCCCTTCAGGAAATTCCTGAAGCCGGCACCGCTCCCCTTCCAGCGGAAGCCCTTCATGGCCCATGGGCCTATCCCTGACGCTCCCCTCTCGCTCACACAGGAGAACCTCCTCCTTGTGAACGATCGCTCTCGGGCCCAGCCGCAGCATATCTCCATCACGGAGAAATGCTTGACGGAATGGGAGGAGAACGCGAGACGGGGGCTGGTGGCAACCTCCGCCCTGGACTCATTCTTGGGCGGCCTAGGGGAAGCCCTGAAGGACCCCAACCAGCAGTCCTTCACGCTCCGCCAGGCGCCTGACCAGGCAACCATCGTGGCCTTTATCCAGGCCATGGCGCAGGGGCTCAGATCCGTGGCCGAATCGCAAGCACGCACGTATCTGAACGCCGTCATGGCGAGGCGGGATGCCATTCTCGCGGCATCCTCGGTTGCCACCTCACCGTCGGCAAGGGCCTCCTTGCGCGCGGTGCCCGTCCAGCCGGGCTCCCTCTTCGGGAACCATGTTCAGGCCGTCCTGAAGCACCAGGCGGACATAAAAAGGGACCTCGCCCTCCATTCGAGGCCCTCTCGCCCTGCCGTGAAGCGCCCGGCTCCAGCGGCCTACCCGCCAAACAGGCCCACCCACACCAAGTTTCGGGCCGATCCCAGGCCCCAAGGGCACAGGAGACCGCAACAGCATTCGGGCAGGCCGGTGGCCCGGCCTAAGGCCCGCAGGCCGGCTCCCTCTCAGCCGGCCAACCCCCAATGACTCACCCCCGGCCTGAGGCCATCACCCCCCACGGGCGATCCTGTGGGCAGTCTCTCCAGACACATCGACGCGTGGGAGAGGCTGCCCGCCAGCCCGTGGGCCCTGCGGGTGATCAGGTTGGGGTTCCGCCTTCCTTGGGGCCCAAGGAAGGCTCCTCTCACGCTCTCTCCCCCTGCTTTCGCACTTCCTCAAGATCGCTCGGCCTCGCAGGCCCTGGATCAGGAGGTTCTTTCGATGTTAGCCAAGGGGGCTACGGAGGAAGTTTCCTTCGCTGCGTCCCCGGGATTCTATGGACGCATCTTTGTGGTCCCCAAAACTTCGGGGGGCTGGAGGCCCGTCCTGGACCTCTCCTCCCTAAACCGGTTCCTCCGCGTCCTCCATTTCCGTATGGAGACCCCTATGTCCATCCGCGAGGCCTTGCACCCGGGCGACTGGGGGATATCCATCGACCTCAAGGATGCATACTTCCATCTCCTCATTCACCCCAGGGACAGGAAGTACCTCAGATTCGTCTGGAGGGACCGGATCTTCCAATTCAGGGCACTGCCCTTCGGTCTGGCACCCGCCCCTTGGCTCTTCACGAAGGTGGCGAGGGAACTCTGCATGCATGTTCGGGAGAAGGGCATCCGCCTCAAGGCCTATCTAGACGATTGGCTTCTACTCGCCTCCTCCAAAGAACAGTGTGCGCAACAAGCATCCCAGGTCCTGCAACTCTGTCACAACCTGGGCTTTGTCTGCAACGAGGAGAAGTCGGACCTAACTCCCTCCAAACAATTCCAGTTCCTGGGCATGTCCTTCGACACCTCCAAGTGGAGGGTCACCCCGTCTCCCCAGCGCTTACTGCGCCTTCAGGGCCTCTTAGCCCAACTGCTCCCCCAACTCCAAGCGCCAGCAAGGAAGCTGGCCTCCCTACTGGGCCTTATGGAGTCGCTGGCACACCTAGTGCCACTGGGTCGTCTTCTCAAGCGGCAATTCCAACGCGGCTTCAGGAAGCGTTGGTCACAGTCGCTTCAGCCATGGGACCTCCCGGTCCACCTGGGCCCTTGGTTCATATCAGCAGTGACCAAATGGCGCTCCCAGTCACGCCTGGCCCAGGGAGTCCCCATCACACTGCCCCCTCCTCAGGAGCACTTGTTCACGGACGCGTCCACCTCCGGGTGGGGAGCCCATGTCGGCACGCTGACAGCCGCAGGTCGGTGGTCGACCGACCTCATGCCCTGCCACATAAACATGTTGGAACTGGAGGCAGTTTGCCTGGCACTCGGGGAGTTTCTCCCCTTTCTGAAGGGAAAACATGTCCGCATCAACACGGACAACACCACAGTAGCTTGTTACATCAACAAGCAAGGGGGCGCCCGCTCCCACTCCTTGTCTCGGAGAGCGGAACAGCTCCTCATCTGGTGCGAGGAACACTCGATTCAGCTCTCAGCAAAGCATGTCCTGGGGAAGATCAACATACTTGCGGACTCTCTCAGCAGATCCCACATGATTCTTCTCTCGGAATGGACACTGGTCCATGCAGTCCTGGAGCCAGTATGGGCAGCATGGTTCAAACCACACGTGGACCTCTTTGCCACCAGGTTCAATCACCGCCTCCCTTTGTACGTCTCTCCAGTTCCGGACCCAGCGGCCTGGGCTGTAGATGCCCTATCCATTCCATGGTCGAACCTCATCGGCTATGCCTTTCCCCCGTTCCCCATTATGGGGAAAGTGCTGAGGAAAGCCAGGGAGGACGCAGCGACATTAATCCTTGTCGCACCCAAATGGCCAGCACAGGCATGGTACCCAGAACTTCTGCACCTGTCCCATGTGCCGCCGCTAAAACTCGCGGTATCGAGCCGCTCCATCCTCCAACCCAGGTCAGGCATTCCGCACGGCAATCCAGACGTTCTAAACCTTCACGCCTGGATGCTGTGCGGGACTCGATGTCTTCATTAGGCCTGTCCCCGGCCGTAATCGGCCTTGTGCAGCAAGCTCACAGGCCGGGCACACAGGGGGTGTACAATGCCCACTGGAATGGCTGGGTCTCTTGGTGCACCTCAAATGAGGTGTCACCCCATTCACCTTCTCGCTTGCAGTTGGCCAACTACCTCGGCTTTCTGTCCACAGAGAAAAAGCTTTCCGCATCCTCAGTGAAGGTCCACAGGGCGGCCATCTGCACCACCATCCGTCAGTTGGGTGGTCCGTCCTTTGAGCACGATCCTCTATTGCGGAATCTCGTCAGAGGGGCTTCTCTCCAGGAAGCCAGGAACCCCCGCCGAACCCCGGCGTGGGATCTCTTTCTCTCGTCCTCTCATCCCTTAGACTCCCCCCTTACGAACCCATCAGGGAGTGTTCCCTGAAGTTCCTCTCTTTCAAGACGGCCTTTCTCGTCTCTCTCGCATCGGGGAGGCGCTGCAGCGAAGTGCACGCCCTTAGTGGTCTCCCCGGAGATGTTGCTCTCGAACCTGATGGCTCGATGTCTCTCCGCCTACTCCCGGAATTCTTGGCCAAGAACCAGTCTCCAGGTTCTCCTTCGCCGGCCATCCACATCCATCCCCTCACGTCTATCCTCGCTCCGGACGACGAGCGTACAGAAAGCGGACGAAATCTTCTCGCCAGCAGCGGCGCCACCTTTTTCTCTCTTACAACGAAAACTATAGAAAGGAGCTAGCTGTCTTCTCCCCAAGGCCCCATGAGATCAGAGCATGGGCTTCTTCGCTGGCAGTCATCCACAATGCCAGCATCCAAAACGTCCTAGATGCCGCGTACTGGCGTTCCCCGGGCACTTTCATCCAGTTCTACCTGCGCGACGTCTCCCGTCTGCGCGAAGATGGGTCCAGGGGTATCGCTTCCGCTGTGGTGGCCCAACACCCCATCTCAGCCACACGCCCTGACTCCTGCCATTCCTCCAGGCGTTAACCAGGTAAGCCCTCCATCCGGGTAGTGCTATTCTGCATTTGTGAGCCACGGTATAGTATGTGTAATTAAAAGGAAATTTTCCTTCTAAAATTACGTTTAATCTAACATACTTACCGTGGCTCACGCAGAGTCCCTCCCGACCTCCCCGCCTT
>JAPXFY010004529.1:0-7500 GCA_030674185.1 Monoplex corrugatus | reverse complement strand
GTAAGTGAGTAAGTAAGTAAGTAAGTAAGTATGTATGTAAATAGGTATGTAAGTAAGTAAGTAAGTAAGTATGTATGTAAATAGGTATGTAAGTAAGTAAGTAAGAAAGTAAATAAACAAACAAACAAATAAATAAATAAACAAACATGTAAATAAATAAATAAATACATAAATACATAAATGTATAACAAATGTAGATAAACAAAAAGTAAAATTTGAGAAATAGTAAATGACAATAAATAAATGCATACACACACACATACACACACACATACACACACACACACACACACACACACACACACACACACAAACACACACACACATTCATGCATATACACCCGTATCCACGCAGCTCGATGGCTGACAACAACAACCACAGCAGCAGCAGCAACAACAACAACAACAACAACAAACAGCAAAGAGGAAACACACATATTACACGTGTTACTATGTACACCATCCAATTGGTGAAGCAGATGATTAAAACAGCAAAAGATAGACACGTATCGTGACAAACTTACAGACATATAGACAACAATCAACAAACAGACCACAAACACACACACAGATATATAAACAACAGTCAACAAACAGACCACAAACACACACACAGACATACAGACAACAGTCAACAAACAGACCACAAACACACACACAGACATACAGACAACAGTCAACAAACAGACCACAAACACACACAGACATACAGACAACAGTCAACAAACAGACCACAAACACACACACAGACATACAGACAACAGTCAACAAACAGACCACAAACACACACACAGATATACAGACAACAGTCAACAAACAGACCACAAACACACACACACAGACATACAGACAACAGTCAACAAACAGACCACAAACACACACACACACAGACATACAGACATACAGACAACAGTCAACAGACCACAAACACACACACAGACATACAGACAACAGTCAACAAACAGACCAAAAACACACACACAGACATACAGACAACAGTCAACAAACAGACCATAAACACACACACAGACATATAGACAACAGTCAACAAACAGACCACAAAAACACACACAGACATACAGACAACAGTCAACAACAGACCACAAACCACAACAACACACACACACAGACATCAGACAACAGTCAACAAACAGACCACAAACACACACACACAGACATACAGACAACAGTCAACAAACAGACCAAAAACACACACAGACATACAGACAACAGTCAACAAACAGACCACAAACACACACACACACAGACATATAGACAACAGTCAACAAACAGACCACAAACACACAACACAACACAGACATACAGACAACAGTCAACAAACAGACTCAACAACACACACACAGAACATACAGACAACAGTACAACACAAACAGAACCACAAACACACACACACAGACATACAGACACAGTCAAACAGCAAACAACCAGACATACAACACGCACACAACACGACCATACAACAACAGCAAGACAAACAACAGAACCACAAAAAACACACACACAAAATATCACAGACAACAGTCAACAAACAGAACACCACAAACACACACACACAGACATACAGACAACAGTCAAACAAACAGACCACAAAAACACACACACAAGACATACAGACAACAAGTCAACAAACAGACCCAACACACACACAGCATCAACAACAGTCAGACAAACAGACCACAAACCACACAACAACAGACAACATCAACAAACAGACCACAACACACACAGACATAGCAACAACAACAACAACAAACACAACACACAACCAAACAACAGAACGACAACATACAAAACACAACACACACACAGATAAACTCAAACAACACACACAATCGACACTCAAAACACAAACCACCCACACAGACACATCAAAACAGACCACAAACCAACGACATACAACACAAAAACACAACAAAAGACACAAAACACCAACACCACAATAACACAGTCAAAAACAACACAAGACACAGACACATCAAAAACCAACAACAACCACAAAGAAATCAAACAGACCAAACACACACACAAACAAGTCAAACAGCAAACACACACAACACAACGTCAAACGACCAACATCAATGACACACAACGAACAACACACAACACAACTAGACAACTCACAGACACAAACACACGAATACAGAACAGTCACAACAACCACACAAAGAATCGACAACACAATCAACAACAACACACACAAATAAGACAACAGTAAACCCAACACACACAGACAACGAACAGTAAAACAGACACACCACACACTACGCAACGTCAAAAAGCCAAAACAATAGAACAAACAAAGACAAACACACACAGAATCGAAAAGTCAAAACACAACACACACAAGACACATAACAACACCAACAACAAGACTCAGAACGTCAACAAAAGCCCAACACACACAGCATAAAACAGACACGCCAAACACCCGATACACAACAGTCACAAACAAACACACAAGATACAAAACAGTCAACAACGACACAACACAACAAGATACAGAAACATCAAAGACCAAACCAACAGATAAGACACTCAAAAACCACACACCCACATACAACAATCAAACGCCCAAACAACACAGATACAGACACACACAAAAGACAACACACAGAACAACACGCAAAACAGACCAAACACACACAACTACAGACAAGAACAACAGCAACAACACAGACTAGACAACAGCAACAACACCCACACCACACAATAAGACACTCAAAGACAAAACACACAAGACATAAACAACTCACAAACACCACAACACCACAACACAGAACAAAGCTAACAACAAGAATACAAACAACAAGCAAACACAACACGATAACAACTCACAACAGCAAACCACACACAAGACACAGTCAACAAAGCCACACACACACACGAACGACACAGTAACAACACAACACACACAATCGACACATACCACAACACACCAATACAGAATAACAAAAGACAACACACACAGATAGAAACATCAAAACAGACAACACACACAGATAAGACAACAGTCAACAAGACAAACAACACAGACAACAAACGACAAAGACCAAAACACCAGACATACAGAACAGTCAACAACAACCAACACACCAAATACAGACAAGTAACAAAAGACACAAACACAGACATACAGCAACTAACAACAACAAACACAAAGACATCAGCACAGCACACAACCAAACACACAGCATACAGACAACAGAACAAGACCAAACACACACAGACATACACAACAGTCAACAACACAAAACACGATACAGACTAACAACAGACAAACACACACAGATACAGAAACACAACAACAGACAAAACACACATAGACACATCACAACACAACAACAGACAACAACAACAAACAAACAACCAAACACACACACACAAACAACAACAGTCAACAAACAGACAAAACACACACACAAGACAAAGAACATAAAACAGACCAAAACACACACAGCATACAGACAACAGTCAAAACAACCAAAACACACACACAACAACAGACAACAGTCAAAAACCAACACACAAACAACACAAAAACAAACAACAAAACACACACAGACATACAACAACACAACAAACAACAAAACACACACAGAATACAACACACACAAACAGACCAAAACAAACAACATAAACACACAAACAACCACAACACACACAGACAACAGACAACATCAACAAACAGACCAAACACACACACATACAGACAACATCAACAAACAGACCAAAAACACACACACAGAAAAGACAAACAACAAACAACCACACACACACAGACATAAACAACACGAACAAACGACAAACACACAAACAGACAACAGACAACAGCAACAAACAACAAAACACACCAAAAACAACAACAGTCAACAACAGCATAAAACACACACAGACATACAGACAACAGCAACAAACAGACACAAACAACACAACAACAACAACAGCAACAAACAGACAAACACAACAACAACAGACAAGTAACAACAGACCAAAACACACACGACATACAGACAACACAACAAACAGACCACAACACACACAACAAACAACAACACAAAACAACAACACACAACACAACA
Source organism: Monoplex corrugatus (assembly GCA_030674185.1). Classification (NCBI taxonomy): domain Eukaryota; kingdom Metazoa; phylum Mollusca; class Gastropoda; order Littorinimorpha; family Ranellidae; genus Monoplex; species Monoplex corrugatus. The sequence goes on along the minus strand of JAPXFY010004529.1, from coordinate 3,400 downwards.
ACAACAACAACAAGCAACAAACAGACCACAAACACACACACAGACATACAGACAACAGCAACAGTAACAACAAGACACACACACACACAGACATACAGACAACAACATCAAAAACAGACCACAACACACACACAAACAACAGACAACAGTCAACAAACAGACCACAAACACACACAGACATACAGACAACAGCAACAAACAACACAAACACACACACAGACATACAGACAACAGCAACAAACAAACAACAAACACACACACAGACATACAGACAACATCAACAACAACCAACAACACACAACAAAGACAACACAACAAACAACCAAACAAAACACACACAACAACAGACATACAGACAACACAACAAACAGACACAAACACAACACAGACATACAGAAACAGTCAACAAACAGACCAAAACACACAACAACATACAGACAACAGTCAACAAACAGACCACAAACACAACACACACAGACATACAACAACACAACAAACAACCACAAACACAACACAAACAACAGACAAGCAACAAACAGACCAAAACACACACACAACACACAAACAGTCAACAACAGACCAAACACACACACAGACATACAGACAACAGTCAACAAACAGACCAAAACACACACAGACATACAGACAACAGTCAACAAACAGACCAAAACACACACACAACATACAGACAACACAAAAACAGACCATAAAACACACACACAGACATACAGACAACAGTCAAAACAGACCATAAACACACACAACAGACATACAACACACACAACAAACACACAAAAACACACACAACAGACAACAACAACAGTCAACAAACAGACCATAAACACACACAGACATACAGACAACAGTCAACAAACAGACCATAAACACACACAGACGGTCTACAAACTTTCTCGTTCTCCTCTTGTCCTTTTCCTGTCTTCACTTTTCCTTTACATGTATCTCTGTTTCAGGAAAAGCCCAGACATTTTCCATTCCACGCTACAAGTGCAATGTTACTATTGAGATGATACCAATGTTGGTCTGATTAATGACAGCTCTTTGTTTTTCCTTTCATAGTGGATTTCCAGCCATTTCCTCTATCTATTCCTTTTTTGCGTAATACGTTTCATGTTATGGTGACTCACATTTTGTTCGCGAAGGTACAATTTAACGCGTCTGAGGACCTCAGACTTTCCCAGATGGAAAATGTTTGTTGTAGTGGCATTGCCTGCAAGTTTATCGGCCCGTTCATTTCCCTTACAACCAACGTGCCCGGAGCAGTAGATCCACGTGAATTTTTATAAGTCGATACTGTTCATTGCTGTGTGCCATTCTGGGGTCCCTACTTCATTTTGCTACTTTTGAAGTAGTTTCACCGAGCCAGTCAGGATGAAGGCTTGACTTTCTTTCATGTCATCATTCAATGAAGTTAACCACTGGAGTGCATGTGTGACTGCCTCAGTTTCCATTGTTAGACTGGAAGTTCTGATATATATAGCGTTTTCTTCATGTATGGGTTTCCATTCTGTTTGACAGTGAAGCCCCATCCAGATTTGTTACTGGTGACTGAGCTGTGTAGAACGTGAGATGTTATCACAAGACACTAAACGTCAGATACACTGATCATGTCATCAATAAAAATGCGTAAAAAAATAAACAAAATGACTAAAACAGTACAATGAAACATAAGAAGCGCTGGTGAATTCAGTCAAGTGAAGAAAACAACGATGGTATGGCTATGTGGCAAAATTCAATGAACTTGCTAAATCAGTCCTATGGGAAACCTTTGAGGGAGGGGGACGGATAGGAAGACAGGAAGAACAAATGACTGACAACGTTGCAAGATGGACAGAGAAACAGTTAAGAGAGATGCAGGCTTTGGCACACAACCAATGGAGCTGAAAGAATGCAGCAAACAGTTTCTTTAGTGCAGTACTCAAATGAATCATCACGGCGTTAAGGAAGAAGTGGAAGATATCAGTATTTTCTGGGTATTACATGCCATTGTGTGCCATTGTTTGGCTATACTATGTTTTTATGTGTCAGCATACAACTATTGTTTGTCAGTGTGCTGTCATACTGTGCTAGTGTGAGGCAGTATACAGCCATTGCATCTCAATGTACAGTGTACTTTATTTAAATCAGTGTATAACTATAGTGTGTCAGTGTACCCATTATGTATCATTGCACAAAGGTGTGAGTCAACGTACTACCATTGTGTGTCAGCATATAATACTATGTGTCGTTGTATAATTATTCTGTGTTAGTCCACAGCCATTTTGTGTCAGTGTGCAACTATTATGTATTAGTGTACAACCATTGTGTGTCAGTATACAACATTCTGTATCAGTGTAAAACTATTGTGTGTCAGTATACAACATTCTGTATCAGTGTAAAGCTATTGTGTGTCAGTATACAACATTCTGTATCAGTGTAAAACCATTGTGTGTCAGTATACAACATTCTGTATCAGTGTAAAACTATTGTGTGTCAGTATACAACATTCTGTATCAGTGTAAAACTATTGTGTGTCAGTATACAACATTCTGTATCAGTGTAAAACTATTGTGTGTCAGTATACAACATTCTGTATCAGTGTAAAACTATTGTGTGTCAGTATACAACATTCTGTATCAGGTTCATAAACAAGTGCGACTGCTAGCGTCCAAGCAAACAGGAACCAGAAGAACAAACAAACCAAAAAGGACGCGTATTCAATACAACAAGACAAGACAAGCACACATTTTCGGCCAACCGGCCTTTGTCAAGGCGAATGCACGATCACGAACAGACAACAACCAACGGATAATAAGAAAAGGACAAAAAACTTCCCTGCAGCCTCGTCCAGTGGATAAAAAGGGACTAAAATGCAGCCTCGTCAAGTGGATAAAAACGGACCCTTTTTATCCACTGGACGAGGCTGCAGGGAAGTTTTTAGTTCTTTTCTTATTATCCGTTGGTTGGTGTCTGTTCGTGATCGTGTATTTGCGCTTGAAAAAGGCCGATTGCCGAAACTTTTGCGCTTGTCTTGTCTTGTTGTATTGAATACGCGTCCTTTTTGGTTTGTTTGTTCTTCTGATTCTGTATCAGAGTAAAACTATTGTGTGTCAGTACACAACATTCTGTATCAGTGTAATACCATTGTGTGTCAGTACACAACATTCTGTATCAGTGTAATCCATTGTGTGTCAGTATACAACATTCTGTATCAGTGTAAAACTATTGTGTGTCAGTATACAACATTCTGTATCAGTGTAAAACTATTGTGTGTCAGTATACAACATTCTGTATCAGTGTAAAACTATTGTGTGTCAGTATACAACATTCTGTATCAGTGTAAAACTATTGTGTGTCAGTATACAACATTCTGTATCAGTGTAATACCATTGTGTGTCAGTAT
>JAPXFY010004528.1:0-17697 GCA_030674185.1 Monoplex corrugatus | reverse complement strand
TGTGATTGACTGAGCGTGCCTGCAGTGATTCCAAATGACACCTCGCGATGATCAAGAAACTGCGGATGTGATTACATGACTGTGTTGTGCAACGATTTCGAATCACTGTGATGATACAAGAACAGTTCGCGTCATGGCATGCAGTACTTGGACAGTATGTGCACAAACTTTTGTCTTTTTTTTTCAGAGACCAGAGAACATTTTTCCGCGTTATCTAGAAAGTTATACAAATTGTTTTTCTAGAAATAATAATAATAATTACAATATTTATATAGCGCAAAATCTTGATAAAGTCAAATCTAAGCGCTGAAACAGACACACACGCACGTACGCACACACACACACACACACACACACACACACACACACACACACACACACACACACACACACACACACACACACACACACACACACACACACACACACACACACCGCGCGCGCATACACACACGCACACGGCTATAAATGGGGAGAAAGAATAAAAGCAGTGGAAAATTATAGAGAGCATATTATATACAATTATATATTACAATGTGATTCCCTTCCGAGTGGAGACAGGTTGCAGAGGGGATTGAGTGAGGTCAGGATTTTATGCAGAGGAGAAAAGGTGAGTTTTGAGAGCGGACTTGAAGGAGACAAAAGTAGGTTGCTGACGGACTGAGAGAGGAAGCTTGTTCCAGGAGAGCGGACCAGAAACAGAGAAGGCTCGTGGACCATAGGTATTGAGCTTAGTGCATGGAAAGCGAAAAGTCAGAGGATCGGAGGCAGAGCGGAGGGTACGTGAGGGAACATAGATCTCAAGTAGGCTTGACAGGTAATCGGGGGCTGCGTTATTGAGGCTTTTGTAGCACATGGTGTCTAGTTTGTACTGTCAGTATTCACATTTTGTAATGACGCTGAAACATTATTTGAGCGCACTATTTTCTAATATGTATGTGTAGATTATTTGCTAATGTGTGTCGTAAACCCAAGGCAAAGACAAGAGCCAGAGACTGGTTCATTGGATGTAGATGGATCTATTGATTGTAGACGAGCCCTGTTTATACAACAAACCTCTATTATCAATGAGAGATTCACTCGGATTTTCTGTTTCTGAATGTTATGTTCAAATAACACTCCCCGTGAGTCATATCACCTCTTTGGTAGATCATGACGTTTTGAGTATATTATCTGGTAAAGACCAGCTTAAGGTTCTGACTCTGAGGATTTGTGTTTAAATAACGTTCCTCACTAGTCTGCCGCCTTTTCTTTTTTGACTGATCATGGTGTCTGCATAGAATCAGTTGATACTTTCTTGTCTTGGAGGACCTTGTTCAAATAACATTCCTCCCAAGTCATCTGGCAAGGCACCACCTTCTATTTTGGTCATTGCTTTGTGTGGCTGATGTATTTGTTTTTTTAAAAGATCAATTTCATTGGGTTTTGTCCCAGAGGATTCTGTTTATAAATATATCACTCCTTATGGGTCATCTGGTAATGTGCCACCTTTTGTATTGATCATGTTTATGTGTATTGTTATGCGTGGCCCATTGAAAAGCCACCTTGTGTAGCCTTGTATAATCTAGTCATGTTTTTCACCTTGAGTAACCTCGTGTAATCTAGTCACATATATTTTACCTGCAAGGATGCTTGTTGTGACAGTGTAAGATTGGTTAATCTAGTCATGTATGTTTTACCAGCGAGGACGCTGGTTGTGAAAGAGGAGGGGGGAGATGTAGCCGTGCACACCCAACGGCGTGTAGCAGACGTCTTTTCTTCTCAAACGATTTTGAGTACAATTAACTTCCCTGGTTCAGCGATTCTCAAAAATATTAGGAAATTCTATTATTTAAACCCTTAAAAGTTAAGAAATGAATAACTTGTGCACTCTAATTCAGCAGAAAAGTATGTATTTCTTGTAGGAGATGTCCTCGAGGCGAAATTTCCCCTCGTTTGCCTGAAATCAATAATTTTGTTGTCCGATCGTTCGGTACTATTCAAATTTCCGACCAGTGAGCCGTGATGATGATCGGAAATTTGTATAATAATGAAATAAAATGTGGAAATTTTAAGACACGATTAGAAGTTGGTATTCTAATCTTTCATTTGGACCACATCACACCTTTTATCATTAGATATTAAGCTTGCATTAAAGAAAGTTCAGTTCAAGTCAAAGTGCGACAAACCGCCAAAATAACCGCCAACTTGCCGGGATGTAGAATCGAATTCTTAATGTTTAAAATCTTACTTAGAATACATAATTACATTTACCTTTTTGCTCCTTTTATAAACAGAAATGATATTGCAATGAAATATTGCTAAGCAGTAAAGTATTAGAAGAGATCTTGGCATTCCGTATTGTGGTCGAACTATGCGTGTCCAAATTAGGATCATTTGTGTTTTCTATTGCCTGTTCACCGATCTATTTCTGCACTGAGAGATTGATTTACCTATTCGAAGTATGTCCACATAAACTTATCGATCATCGTGTATTCACTCATTTGTTTGATATTTTTCATGGACTAATATTGATTGATTAAATACGTAAAAATACGGCTAAAATCCCTTTCAGCAGAGTGTAAAAATTGACTTAAATCACTTATAGTTTCGATCTGTGTGAATGTTGTGCAAAATGATGTAGAATACAACAATCTGTATGCTGTGTAGAATTTTCTGATGTATGATATGTTGGTATTTGTTATGTGGACCGCAAGATAAGCACCGCTGAGCTTGCTCGAAGAAACACAAATCTGGCACCTAAGGGGCTCCAGAGAGTCGTTTCGCCTGCGGGCTCGCGGTGCGGTCAATGCGGTTCACATGCGGAGTAGATAAGCGGATGAGTGCAAGTGCCATGGACGCCTTTCTCCTCTTGTCTGGTCTTGAACGGTTGGGTCAGAATAAAGAGAGAAACACCATTTCTGTCTTCCCTGGGTCTTCTTCGTCAGGCTGCATTACCATCTGCGCTCCTCTGCTCTTCTGCCTCCTGTCTTCACCTTCACCTTACCACCACACCATCACATTATGTAGAACCGATACTGTTATATGGTTTGAGGCGTGGACTGTCAACATGCAAAGTCAGAATAAAATTGAGGCAACTGAAATGTGGTTTCTAAGAAAAATGTTGACAGTTCCATGGATAGCAAAGAAAAACAAACGAGACAGTCTTGAAGGAGGCAGACACAAGAAGTCCATTTACAAAGAAGATCAGTAAAGGACAATCAACATTATAGGACACTTTATGAGGAAAGAGGAATTAGAACATCTGGTCACACAACAGGAAAGCTGGAGGGAAAGAGAACACCAGGTAGACCCAGGAAGAAAATATTGGACGGACTTGCAGAGTGGCTGAGGACAGAGAGGGTGGGAAATGTACTTGCTGCGACAGGGGATAGATTCGTAGGAGGGCCATGATCGCCCATGCCATGCGGCAGGGTACATGATGATGATGATGATATGCATTGTGCATGTATTCATAATCTACCAAACTAACTTACATTTTCTTGTGATGAAACGTGCAGAATGTGTTTTTTTTTTTTTTAATATTTTACGGTAGAACAGTTGCTGTAGCAAAAGAATTTTGTTTTAGTAGACATTAACATATCTTGACATGAACTCATATCCATTCCTGGGACTTGATATTATCAAAAGAGGATCTGAATGTTACTCTTGTATATGTTCTTGTTCTTGTTCTTCATGTTTTCTTCTCTCCTCCTCCTCCTCCTTCTTCTTTTTTGCTTCTTCTTTTTCTTCTTGTTCTTGTTCTTTTTGTTCATGTTCTTGTTCTTGTCCTTGTTCTTCTTTGTGTCTACTCTTCTCCCTCTTGTGTTCTTCTTTGTCGACACTTCTTGTATTGTACAGTTACACACGCTTGTATTGTTGAAATTGGGAAAACATTTTTTTTCTTTTACTCTTATTTCGTCGTATTTGGTCCAATGCTTGATTTGTTGTTGTCGTTGTTGTTGTTGATGATGATGATAACATTGCAATGTATTGTATTAATCAGTGACGCGTGTAAATTAAATTAAAGCAAATCATATACATGGCAGTATTTGTTAAAGTTGTTTGTGTGAATGTGTGTGTGTGTGCGTGTGTGTGGGTGTGTGTGTGTGTGTGTGTGTGTGTGTGTGTGTGTAAATACTGCGTTGTCCTTCTCCCTAAAGATGTCAAGCCATACTAATCATCTCTCCTCTTGCCCTCTTTTAACTTGTTGTCGTGAGATATGAAACAAAGAAAGAAAACAGAAACAAACGGACGAATGAAAGAACAAGCAAGCAAACACACACGCACGCACACACACACACACACACACACACACACGCACACACACACACACACACACACACGAAGAAACGAAAACAAACAAACAATCGAGCGAACGAACAAGCGAATGAACAAACGAACGAACGAACAAACAAACGAACAAACCACTGATCGCTATGACTACTTTTTTAGTAGCTGATTTCTCAGTAGCATCGTTGACAAAGGATTACAATCGTTTTGTAAATAAGTAAATAAACGAGATATAGATAGTTAATCGTTGTCCTATTTCTATACTTGGAGACAAGATGGCCGAGCCACTCTTAACAATCTCCCCTCTCTACAATAACAATAATAATGATAACGATAATAATAACAATAATGATGATGATTATAAAAACAATAGTAATAATGATGATGATGATGATAATAGTCATAATAACTAATAATAATCATCATAATAATCATACTAGTCATAATAATAATAACAGCAATAATACTAATGATTAAAATAACAAGAACAACAACAACATAATGATAATAATAATATAATAATAATAATAATAATGACAGAAAATCTACATTTTGTATTACTCAAGTCACTATAATCTGGACGTAACATGCGAAGAAATCAAATGTGATGTGAAGTTAGTACACTGGTTATGGCAGACTGTCACACTGGTTACAGCAGACTGCTACACTGGTTACGGCAGACTGTCACACTGATTACAGCAGACCGTCACATTAGTTATGGCAGACTGTCACACTGTTACGGCAGACTGTCACATTTGTTACGGAGACTGTCACACTGGTTACGGCACACATGTCACATTGGTTACGGCAGACTTGTCACATTGATTACAGCAGACTGTCACTGTTTACGGCAGACTGTCACATTGGTTACGGCACACATGCATGGGTGATTTTCCTTCCGTCTGAGACGGAATTCCGTATTGGGGAAAAATCCAAAAAAAAAACAAACAAAAAATTTTGGATACCGATCTGGCGATCGTCGGTTGGACTTGATGCAGGTCCATGTTTTCGTTCGGGTCCACCTGGGCAGTTGCAAATGGAAGCCAGACAATATACCTGTGATTCAGATATCAAATCATTGGCTTTCACAAAGAATGATGAGATTGACAAAGGCTGGTGGTACCCTGTCAGTCAGCTCAGAGCTACTGTAGGTGATGGATTGCGCTATCCAGTTCTTTCAAAGTTGGTGAAGGCTGTATTGACAGTCTTTTCTGGCCCTGTAATTGAAGGAACATTCAACATTATGGATGACATCATTGAAAATGACAGGACAACATTGACAACTGAAAGTTTTGAGGCAATAGCTGTCACCAAGTATGCATTGAAGGCAAAGAAGGAGACGTGTTGCAGCATGACCATCACTCATAAAATGAGAGTTTCAGCAACCTCAGCTCATGCTAAGTATGTGGACTTCCTTGAACATAAAAAATGTCAAGTTCAAAAAAGAAGACAGGAGCTGATAGAGCAGGCTGTAAACAACTTGAAATCCTATTCTGAAAAGAATACTGCAAAATCACAAGCAGCCACCATAAAATCTGGCTTTACCATACCAAAAAAGACCAATATATCTCATCCACCAAAGAAATCTGCTGAGCATGAATGTTCTGCAGAACAGACTTCTGTGCCAAACTCTAAATTTGTAACATCTACCACATCCAGCGTGAACACTTCTAGTTCTCACCCAACAGACAGGCCTGGTGAGCATGCACCTAAGAACAAGAAAATCTTTCAGAAGTTTGCACCAACCTTGGCATCTGCAAAATCTTCAGCTACTAAGAAAACTGGCAAGAACATTTTGAAATGTAATCAAGATGAAGGAAACAACTTTGCAAATGCATCAGGATCTGAAGAATCTTCAACTACATCTCGAAGAAACTTTTTTGAACACCTCAGTCAAGAGCTTCAGCATGCTGCCCAGTCATCCTTTGTGGAACTGCAACGAGCAGCTAAAGAGGCAGGAAAAGAAATTGTGAATAGATGGCCAGTTTGCTGCTTACATGAGTTGGAGGCATCAAGTTACAAAGAAGACTGCTGTGCAGCAGACCTTTATCCAAATGATGCCCCACCTCTGATTCCAGTGAAGATTTGTGGAGATGGGAATTGTTTGCCACGGAGCGCCTCTTTGCTTGCTTTTGGCAATGAAGACCAGCATGTAGAAATGAGAGTCCGCATGACAATTGAATTGGCTGTCAATGAAGAATTCTACCTTTCAGATGAAAATCTGAAAGATCCAGATACTTCAATGGTTATTCCTTGGTCTAAGCACTATGCAACCTACAGTGAGGAATTAGAGGATGAGAAGTTGGAACCAGTGGCAATCAGGGACATCTTTCATAAGGAAGTTTTGAAAAGCATTTTGCCTGGTAGATACCTGGGAATGTGGTTTCTGCATGCAATTTCAAGCATTCTCTGCAATCCTATCCACTCCATTTATCCACAGTATGGGGGTCACACTGTGAGAAAGCACCTACAGCGTAAGATTTGTCCCCGAATATATGAACATGATAGCCAAACAAGTCGCCTACCAGCAATCATGTGGACTCGCATCTATGGCAAAGACCTTCCTGAAAACAAATGGGAACCCAACCATTTTGTGGTTTGCTTGCCTGGGAGGAAAGTTCATCCATCAGCAAAAAGGAAAGCTCCACAAGACATCCGAGATTTCTTTGCAAAGAAAGCCAAGCAGTAAATGTGCATTCATTGATTCAGTGTCACCATTGACTCCCTCCTCCTCAGATGTCTCCATCTTCAGTTTGAAATCCTTTTGTGCATATTGTATACATGTACATTGTATTTCCCTAATTTCGTCAACTCCGACTACATAATTATGTACAGTATCTATCAATGACAGATAGTGTCATCACTTTAGGTGCATCTGCCTGACTGCACTGCTCATCACATGCTTTTGATCCATGACTGCTGAAGCCAGTGAAAATAATTTATGCATGGGACTTTGAGAAATTAAGCTTTTCATTTATCAGAGTCTGGTAATAGTCTGCCTGCTGCTTCCATCACCTGCTTCCATCACCTGCTTCCATCACCTGCTCACTCGTTGAGGAATGGTCAGTACAATCTGTTCACTTGAATTCTGATTCTGCATTGTACAGTTTCTGTAAACAGGTGAATTGTAATATTACAGTACTGAAAAGGTATCCGTTTTCTCGTTGCAGTAAAGTTCCTGATATTTTAGACTGCATTTTGACATTTTATTGTACGTTATTTACTGTGGTTTCAAGATCCACACTTAAGTTCTTAATATTTTTGTGCGAATTGGTTTTGAATGGCGCTACAGACCTGATAATGAAGAGTCGTGGAATAGCCTGACGCTCCGGAAAATGTTCAGTATTGGAAAAATTTTGGAAAATCACCCATGCACATGTCACATTGGTTACGGCAGACTGTCACATTGATTACAGCAGACTGTCACTGTTTACGGCAGACTGTCACACTGGTTACGGCACACATGTCACATTGGTTACGGCAGACTGTCACATTGGTTACGGCAGACTGTCACTGTTTACGGCACACATGTCACATTGGTTACGGCAGACTGTCACATTGATTACAGCAGACTGTCACTGTTTACGGCAGACTGTCACATTGGTTACGGCAGACTGTCACATTGGTTACGGCAGACTGTCACACTGGTTACGGCAGACTGTCACACTGGTTACGGCAGACAGTCAGATTAGTTACGGCAGACTGTCAATTGGTTATGGCAGACCGTCACACTGGTTACGGCAGACCGTCACACTGGTTACAGCAGACAGTCACATTGGTCATGGCAGACCGTCACACTGGTTACGGCAGATGTCACACTGGTTACGGGCAGACTGTCACATTGGTTAAGGCAGACTGTCACACTGGTTACGGCAGACTGTCACATTGGTTACGGCAGACAGTAAGCGTAGGGTACAGCCATGTCACGCAGTCTCAATCCTAGATGAAACTCTACAGAATCAAGATTATCGTCCTCATCGACATCACCATCATGGCATTGTACACAAACTGTCCCTGCTTGCCACGAAGGTGGCGTAGAGAATGGGACCAAAACAAAGTTAAACACGAAGGAAAATGCCTCGGTTAGATGATCTTAAAATAATTAGAACTAGATAGATAGACCTCCTAAATGAAATTTATGACACTGGAAAAATCCCCAAAGATATGTCAAAATCAATTTTCATTGCACTTCCAAAGAAGACAGAGGCTATAGAATGCGAACTCCATCGCACAATCAGTTTGATGAGTCATGTAACAAAAATCCTAAGAATAATCATGATGAGGATAAGGAGTAGAATCAAAAGAGAAATAGCAGAAGAAGTGTGGATTTGTGGAGGGGAAAGGAACTATTAATGCCATATACATCCTAAGAACTATCATAGAGAGGTCAGTTGAGATGAATAAGGATTTCTATTTATGCTTTGTTGACTATACCAAGGCTTTCGATCGGGTACGACATGATGAATTGATTAACCAACTGGAGAGACTCAATGTCGATGGAAAAGATCTACGAATAATCAGGAATATGTACTGGGAACAAACAGCTGCAATGAGAATAGAAAACAATATAAGCTCTTTTCAAAACATCAAAAGAGGAGTCAGACAGGGTTGTGTTTTGTCACCAGATCTGTTTTCACTATATAGCGAAAACATTATGAGAAACCTAGAAGAAGACCCTCGATTAAAGGTTGGAGGGAAAATGATAAACAACATTCGGTACGCAGATAACACCGTGCTAATTGCAGGAAATGAAAGGGACCTACAAAACCTTGTGAATATACTAGAAACAGAAAGCAAAGGTAAGGGGTTGGAACTAAACAGCAGGAAGACTGAAGTCATGGTGATCAGTAAAAAACATGAAATCCCCTCATGCAAAATAACAGCAAATGGCACAACCTTGACATAGGTTAATAAGTTCAAATACCTGGGAACGGTCATTTCATCAGACGGCAGATGCACATCGGAAATAGCTGGCAGAATCGGCCAAGCCAAAACAGCATTCAAGAAGATAACAAGCATTCTTACCAACAAATGCCTATCAATTAACATCAGAAAGAGAGTCCTTGAATGTTATATAGAACTAATACTGTTGTACGGATGCGAGGCGTGGACAGTCAGCAGGTAAAGCCAGAGCAGGATTGAGGCAACCGAGATGTGGTTTCTCAGAAGAATGTTGAGAGTTCCATGGATAGCAAAGAAAACAAACGAGACAGTCTTGATGGAGGCAGACACAAGTAGATCACTGATAAGGAAGATTAGGAAAAGACAAGCAACATTTATAGGCCATATTATGAGGAAAGGGGATTTGGAGCACCTGGTCACAACGGGAAAGCTGGAGGGAAAGAGAGCACCGGGTAGACCCAGGGAGAGAATTCTGGACGGACTAGCAGAGTGGCTGAGGATGAGGAGGGTGGGGGAGATGCTGGGGCAACGAGAGATAGAGATGGTTGGAAGTCCATAGTCGCCGACGCCATGCGGCAGGGCACCTGATGATGATGATGATGAGATAGACAGATAGATAGATAGAGAGAGACAGACAGACAGACAGAGAGACAGAGAGAGAAACAGAAAGACAAAGAGAGAGAGAAAGAAACACAGACGGACAGAGACAGAGAGATGAAGACAGAGACAGAGTTAGAGAGAGAGAGTGGGTGAGAGAGAGAGAGAGAGAGCCAAACAGACAGACAGGCAGGCAGGTAAGTAGTCAGGCATGCAGGCAGGCAGGTAGGCAGGCAGAAAGGCAGGCAGGCAGGCAGGCAGGCAGGCAGACAGACAGACAGACGGGCTTGAAGAACACTTGGTGGCGTCTGTCTCCATTCCAAGTATTATATACACAAGGGTAGGCTACATACTCACATGCACACACGTATCTAATATTGCATGCACAATGACACAAAATCATGTAGACACGTATAAAAATCTAGCAACAAATACATTTACCAATGTTGATATAAAAGATATCATTTAGGCTGATGAAATACCAGCAAAAAATATAGACTAAGAACAGTCTAGGTAGGGCCTCAGGACCTGGCCAGCTCATGGGTTTATGTGCAGGCTTAAGGCTTGTGCCATGATCACCATACAAACGGCACCTGTAACGTTAGTGCATATGGAATTCGTTCTGAGCGCGGAGACGTCAGCGGAGACGTCATCTTGACAAAACTGAAACTGTGTTGTGTGTGTGTGTGTGTGTGTGTGTGTGTGTGTGTGTGTGTGTGTGTGTGTGTGTGTGTGTGTGTGTGTGTGTGTGTGTGTGTAACCATTATATGCTTATTGTATGATAAACAATCAGCACGCAAGTGCTTTTAACACAGTGAATACTACAGTCATTCCAGTAAAGCCAGCGTGATGATTCATAGATCCTGCCCCCTCTATCACTCACTTGCCAGCACATAGTTTTGTGTGGGCCTAAGACGTTATAAATACTTTTTTTGATAATGTCTTTGGTGCAGGCTCAGTCTAGCAGTGTGTGTGCACGAGTGTGTGTGTGTGTGTGTGTGTGTGTGTGTGTGTGTGTGTGTGTGTGTGTGTGTGTGTGTGTGTGTGTGTGTGTGTGTGTGTGTGCACGAGTGTGTAACCGTAACGCAAGTGCTTTCACACAATGAATACTACAGTCATTCTGGTAATGTCAGCATGATGATTCAGAGTTCCTGACGCCCCCCCCCCCCACACACACACTGTCCCCCTTCCCACCTCTTCCACCTGTTTTGTATTTCGTGACCTTGCCAGCGCATAGTTTTGTGTGGGCCTACGACGTTATGAATACAATTTATTTATAAGGTCTTTGGTGTGGGATCAGTGTAGCAGACTGCCAGATAGGGTTGGGTAGAGCGCATGTGGAATAACCCTTGTGCGAAGAACCTCTCTTCAAGGACCTACGAAGACTTTGGTTTTGTTCAGTTTTCACGTCGACACCCACTTCGGGTGATATGGCTGACGGGGATAACCATCCCAGGGAAGTGGGGAAAGAGGGTTTATCTAATCCTATACTGACACTACCAGAACAACAGTGATGTTAAGTGTGAAAGGCCAGTTTTAATGTAGCGCACCCCGGGATTTCGAACTTAAAACCATTAGCATGTGAATCTGACGTTCAAACCAACTGAGCTACCGGGGCCCGCCACGAAGACTTCTCAAAAATGTCTTTAAAAAAAATATATATAGAGCGTAGGCTTCATTCATGACTAGACAAAACTACGGTACATATAGTAGGCCTATCTGGCAGTGAACATACAAAAGACAGCCATGAGAATCACTCCGCACATTCCAGCGTACACATCCGAAAAATCGAATAGAGTTCGATTTTCACATGAATATTTAGGGACCTTCCGCTTGATATCTTGTTCTACATTTCATGTATGCTAGATATACTAATTAGTTCTATCAAAGGCATAACATTTTATTTCTTTTGCAATATTCCCTTGGCTTTTCGTTCCTCTCATAGACAAGAAGTGCGCGCGAGACGTGTGTGAGTAGGCCTACCGCAGACGTGCTTGTGGTGAGTACGTTAGGAACACGCTCTTTTCGAACAGATTCAAACTGCACGTATTAGTGCACAAACGTAAGCATACATGTGTGCGTGCGTGCGTGTGCGCGTGTGTGTGTGTTTTCCTTGCTGTGTATTGCCTACGTATTATCAAAGAGAATACTGCCTATTGGCTTACTCTCTTTGGCATATTGAGTTACGTAGAATCAGTTCTGTCCGTCATTACCTGTCTGTTGATGCAACCAAAACGCTAATTTGTGCATTTGTTCTTTCAAGGATTGATTACTGCAACTCTCTCTTAGCTGGCATCCCCAAAAACCTTTTAGACAGACTTCAAAAGATTCAGAACAACGCTGCATGTCTCATCTTTAAATCCTCTAAGTTTGACCATGTCACTCCTCTCCTCCGCACTCTGCACTGGCTGCCTGTCTCTGACAGAATAGATTACAAGCTTGCTACTCTTTCCTTTTCGATTGTTTCGAACACTGCGCCAGAATACCTATCCTCGCTTCTTGACATCTACACACCATCCCGTCAGTTGCGTTCTTCTGCAGACACACGACTCTTTCGCATCCCCCGCATTCGAACAAAAACATACGGACAACGAGCATTCTCCTATCAAGCAACCCAAACATGGAACAACATCCCCAACATCCTTAGGCACTCAGACACAATCACCTCATTCAAATCTGGCCTCAAAACACATCTGTATAGAAAAATGTGAAAAAAGTTTCTGTCTTTAAAATATTGTTTGGGCTGTTGCGTTTGTGCGCATGATTCGTGTATTTTATAATGTGCATTGTGGGTGTGGTTGTTTGTGTATTTTGGATAACTTGTGATGTAATATCTATTATTGTCTGTCCGATGGGCAACTATTGGTTAGATTTGATAGACATGTTTCTGTTTGTGTTGATGTCATTGTAATTATAGTAGACTTGATTGATATGTATGTATAACTGCTAATGTTGAAGTGGCGAATAGGGGTGGTAAAGATAGGGTGAATTGTAAAGCGCTTGGAGCAGAGTTCTCTGGATCTTGCGCTTATAAGTACTCATTATTATTATTATTATTTTGACTCGCGGAAGCTGTTTGTGGAAAAACCCGATTTCTGAAAAATGACAAGAATAACATGGTTTTACTTATTGTAGTCAGTACGTCTTGTGATCAGCTTTGTACGGTACGATTGTACTGTTTTAGATTATGTTAAAACCTCTCTCTCTCTCTCTCTCCTCTCTCTCTCTCTCTCTCTCTCCTCTCTCTCTCTCTCTCTCTCTCTCTGTCTGTACGTGCATTTTTTCTTGCTATATGTTGATTTTCGCAGACCGTTTCTGGGAAAACCCGATTTCTGAGGACTGATGAGAATAACTTTTCTCTCTCGTAAAGTCAGTTCGCCTTGTTAGTTTTGTTAGTCACCCTGTCAGTGTGTTCTAGTTGGCAGTCCAGCAGAGACGTTAAGGTAGGATTGCAGAGTTTTCGATTGTGTTAAAACTCTCTCTCTCTCTCTCTCTCTCTCTCTCTCTCTCTCTCTCTCTGTGTAAACTGTAGGCCTCTGTGTGTGTGTTTCCTCATGTTTAAGATTAATAGGACTGTAATTATATTGATTATAGTTTCACTCTGTGTGCATGTGCATAAAGTGTAGGCTTATGTGTGTGTGTATACATGATTACGCGAGCACGGGCGTGTGTATGTATTTGTGTGTGTGCAGTATGTTGGTGGACATGGTGTGGAGTCAAAGGGTTAATTTAATTTGACCTTTTTCCCCATTTTGGGGGGAAGAATTGGAGAGTTTGTTTGGAGTTTTGTTTAAAAGGGATTCAACGCACTCAGACAATTCCATATGTTTGTCACCCAAATCTGCCAGCAATTATCTGGCAGACTCCTGTGCAAACCCTTTTGTGCTGGCAAGGTCTGGAAATGGAGAGGGGCTGGAGGCGGGAGGGGATCTGTGAAACACCAAGCTAACACCACCAGCAGTATGATGGAAACATTAAGGCAGGCAGGCAACAGGCCAGGTTTTTTAATGTTGTAGGATGCATGCCTTGGTTCTTTTGATAGATCTGTGGACTCAAGATCTGATATCTCGAGTTCAATCCCTACCCACAACATCAAAACAAAACCTGACCTGTTCGCTGCTGGTTTCTATGTTTTCCATCATTCTGGTGATGTCAGTTTAGTGTTGTCCACAGGTCCCTCTGTCCCCTCCTCCTTCCCCATTTCAAGGCCTTGCCAGCACATTGAGTTTTGTGCAGGCTCAGGAAGTCTGCCAGATAGTTAGCTGGTGGATTAGGGTGGAGCGCAGATGGGATCTGACCGAGTACAATGGAACTGTTTGAATGACGAAGTCTGCACTCCTACACGAAGAGTGTGTAGAGCACAACCAGTTGTCAGGGCAGACCTGTTATTTTTCATCATCATCATCGTCATCAAGTGTTTCTGCCGCATGGTGTTGGCGATCATGGCCCTCCATATGTATCTATCCCTTGTTGCCACAAGCACATCTTCCACCCTCTCTGTCCTTAGCCATCCTGTGAGTCCGTCCAATATTTTCTCCTTGGGTCTGCCTGGTGCTATTTCCCTCCACCTTTCCTGTTGTGACCAGGTGCTCTAATTCCCCTTTCCTCATAATATGGCCTACAAATGTTGTTTGTCTTTTCCTAATCTTCCTTATGATGATCTTCTTGTGTCTGCCTCCATCAAGACTATCTCGTTTGTTTTCTTTGCTGTCCATGGAACTCTCAACATTCTTCTTAGAAACTACATCTCGGCAGCCTCAATCTTGTTCTGGCTTTGCTTATTGACTGTACACGCCTCGCATCCGTATAACATTATCGGTTTTATTCAATATTCAAGAACTCTTCCTGATGTTATTTGATAGGCATTTGTTGATAAGAATGCTTTTCATCTTCTTGAATGCTGTTTTGGCCTGACCGATTCTGCTGGCTATTTCTGATGTGCATCTGCCGTCTGTGAGATGATCGTTCCCAGATAATTAAACTTATCAACCTGTCTCAAGGGTGTGCCATTTGCTTTTATTTTGCATGTGGGATTTCATGTTTTTACTGATTACCATGACTTCAGTCTTCTTGCTATTTAGCTCCAACCCTTTATTTTTGCTATTTCTATTATATTATATTCACAAGGTTTTGTAGGTCCCTTTCATTTTCTGCAAATAGCACGGTGTCATCCGCGTAACGAATATTGTTTATCATTTTCATTCAAACGTTAATCCAAGGTACTCTTCTACGTTTCTCGTGATGTTTTCGCTGTAAAGTGAAAACAGATCTGGTGACAGAACACATCCTTGCCTGCCTCCTCTTTTGATATTTTGGAAAGAGCTTATATCATTTTCTATTCTCAATGCAGCTGTTTGTTCCCAATACATATTTCTGATTATTTGTAGATCATTTCCATCAATATTGAGTCTTTCTTGTTGGCTGATCAGTTCTTCATGACTTACCTGATCGAAAGCCTTGGTAACAAAGCATAAATATAAATCCTTATTCAACTCGATTGACCTCTCTATGATAGTTCTTAGGATGTATATGGCATTAACAGTTCCTTTCCATTCCACAAATCCACACTGTTCATCTGCTATTTCTCTTTTCGTTCTATTCCTTGTCCTCATCATGATTATTCTTTATAGGATTTTTGTTACATGACTCATCAAGCTGATTGTGCAATGGAGTTCACATGCTATAGCCTCTGTTTTCTTTGGAACAGCAATGAAAATAGATTTTGACATATCTTTTGGGATTTTTCCAGTGTCATAAATTTCATTTTGGAGGATTGTTATTTTTTTCAATACCAAATTCCTCCAGGGCTTCAATCATCTCTTAGTAATATGGTCTGGTCCTGAGGCTTTTCCTGGTTTTATCTTTTTCAATGCTGCTCTAACTTCATTTTGCATTATGGTTGGTCCTTCAACGTTCTGTCTTATAATGTGATCTTCGTTTCTGTCATCTTCAAAAAGGTCTTTAATGTACTCTCCCCATCTGTCTAATATTTTGACTTTTTCCGTGACAAGCGTGCCATCTTTCGATTTTAAGCAACCAGTTGATGTGCATGCATTTTTCCTGTGGACAGTATCTTCAGTTCTTCTGTACATACCATGAAGATCTGTTTTGTATTGGTCTTGTATTTCTTTGCATTTTGTTTTTAGTCAAGCTTCCTTCGCTTCATTGCACCTATTCCTGATTTCTTTGTTTATCTTCCTGTATCTTTCCTCCTTTCCCTTTGCCTTCCTCCATTCTTCCATCAAGCTTAGAATTTCTTTTGTCACCCATTTCTTTTTTGCTTTTCTATCTACTCTAGGGATTTCTTCACAAGCTTAATTTATCGAGTTTCTCAATTTTGTCCATTGTTCCTCACTATCACCAACGTCTTCCAGAGCACTGAATTTGTTTGAACATGTACGTGAAATGTTTTACGTATCACTTCATCTATATTTAATAGTCCTAGAATTGGTTTGATGTTGCTTTTGGTCTGTTTCCTTTTTCCTTAATTTCAGTTTAAATCTTCCTATTACAGGATTGTGGTCACTGTTGCAGTCTGCGCCTGGTAGTGTTTTTGCTGTCAGCAAAGAATTTCTAAATCTTTTATTGATCAGGATGTAGTCAATTTGATTTTTGGTATTATCCCCAGGACTCATCCGTGTCCATTTTCGTCTATTAGGCTGCTCAAACCAGGTGTTCCCTACTATGAACTCATTTATCTGTGCCCATTCTACAAGTTTCCCTCCCCTTTCATTTTGTGTACCAAGGCCATGAGGTCCATCTATATCCTCCACCCTATCTTTTCCCACTTTAGCATTAAAATCTCCCATTATTATTGTAACTTCTTGTGATTTACATTGAGCCTTGTCCATCTCCGATACTTCGTAGAAGTTGTCAATTTCGTCCTGAGTACTTGGGGATGTTGGTGCATACACCTGGATGATGTTGATATCAAATGGTTTGTCATCCAATTTAACCAGCAAATAATTTTACACGAGCGTTTTTTCTTCCTGTATTGAAGAGAACGCATAGCTGTGACCTAATCTAGTATAAGTGACAGCGACAAGTCATTGTTATTTCACATCCTGGCTGCCATGTGCTGGAGTGTCAGTGTTCTCCAGTTGACTGCAACAGCTTTGTCTTGTCGTTTGTTTACTGACCGTGACATTCATACACATGAGTGTGTCAGCCCGCATGTATAGGCTACTCACATGTAGGCTGTACACTGTAGATAACTACATAAACGTCTACTATCTCATGCAGCGGTAGATCTATTATAATATACGCACTGTCAGAATGACCTCATGCACGCCCCCCTCCCCCTTCCTGTAGAATACATGTACAACACACACACCACACACCACACACTGACACACACACACCACACACACACACACACACACTCTCTCTCTCTCTCTCTCTCTCTCTGTCTCTCTGTCTCATATTCCTACACACACACACACACACACACACACACCACACACACACACACACACACAACACACACACACACACGTGCCTCTCTGTCGCTTGCTCTTTCTCTCTCTTGCATACGCCTAAAGTCCCTTTCTCAGTCTCTCTCGCGCACACACACTCATACAAACGTGGTGTTTATGGACTTGTAAACATATCATATGCACGACATGAGAGACAAATGAATCTGCAGCACATACATGTATGCTTAAACGATTTATTCAAAGATGGAGGTGACAAAGCATGGTACATTGGTGGATACTTTCTTTTTAAAATTTTTTATAACGCTTTTTACTCGGTGAAGCCTGATCGTTCTAATGTTCTGATTGTTTTTTCTTGTTCGTTAAATTGTTTGATGTTACCTTATACGATACAATGCCTTTATTTCTTTCATAATTCCTTCACCCCATAGCCACCTTTGTTTTTCTTTACCCCGTCTAAAAGCACGTATGGATAGAACGTTAAAAGAAATAA